>JADLOZ010000496.1:0-25000 GCA_017562165.1 Ectropis grisescens
TTTTGTTTTAAAAATGCATTTTTTGGAATCAAGCGTCCCTAAGTACTTTCTGTTTAAAATATCCCAATTTATACCCGATGGTAGGAACACTTAAGTGTTGTCACGTAAAAATTTAGCGAAAAAAATCCAGTATCTACTTTCGTTAGCCAGAATCTGCCATTGAATAACTCACTAAATTTTAAGTGACTTTTGTTATGAATCCATTTTCGTAAACCCAATCTATACTAATATTATAAAGCTGAAGAGTTTGTTTGTTTGAATGCTAGGATCTCGAGAAATACTGGTCCGAATTGAAAGATTCTTTTTCTATTGGATAGTTCATTTATCGAGGAAGACTATAGGTTATAGAACATAACGCTACTATCAATAGAAGCGGAGCATGAATCAAGAATGTAATACAATCGGGAAAATATATTCTTTTTTGAGAGTTTTCGTACGTTTCGTGCTTTGACATGACACATGACAGCATGTGTCTAATATTGCGTCATTGAATAGAAACCTTTGTTAATTAAATTTGTTTCTAAATCTGAGTTGGTACGACCAATTTCCGACAGGTGGCGTAGCAGGTAGCTGAAGAGGTGTTTTGTTTGAAAGCGATATTCTCAGGAATGACTGAACCGATTTCAGTCATTCTTTCACCGTTGTAAGTATATGTACGGGACCCCGATGAGTGCTATATAATGTACCACGGGCGAAGCTGGGCCGGACATCTAGTATTTAATATAACTGTCATACAAAGTTTATACCCGATGCATAGAAAATAAGCTTGTGTAGTATTTTTTGTATGAAGAGTTTTTAAGAAAGTCCAAAACTGTGGTTTTAGAATCGGGAAGTTATTAAATAATAGAGTAATTCTTACACCAATGTTTCAGTTATTGAAGAGTCTTTCGATGAAATATTAAATCAAAAATGAGTCATCATGCCTATTGTCTTATTAATTTCAAGATCACTTTGTCGTCACTATAAAGTATAAAACAAAGTCATTTCCCGCTGTCTGTCCATATGTATGCTTAGATCTTTAAAAATAACAAACAGATTTAGATAGATACTAATTAATAGATAGAGTGATTCAAGAGGACGGTTTATATGCATAATATAAAAAATATGTAGTAGTGAAACATTGATAATTTTAAAGGTCTCTAATGTGATGTCATAAATACAAACATTTTTTGCGCTCACATTGCGAACGCTGGCTGAACTCTACGAGATTGATCAAAATAATGTACTGTAGTATCGTACCCTTCAAAAAGATCTACAAAAAAGTCTGTAATATTACATATATGTCTTAGGGATAACCCACAATAATCATTTTATTAGAATATTTAACATCTCTATGTAAATTAGTATAGTATCAGCAAAGCAGAGCGGAGCCGGGGCGGGTCGCTAGTTTAGATATATAATGACACGCGCGACGCGACGGTTCGGTAGTAACTGCTTAATATTTTATTATACAAATGCTGTTGTGCGCAGGGAAAACAGCTTGGCTGACAATACTGAGATTTTGCAAGTGTCGCAATCGGTAAATTATCGTTTACTCTGCAGTATGATGAGTGACGACTTTGGTCTATTGGCAACGCTAAAAGCGAGAAACCTAGGTGCAGGTTCGAGAGTACGTTTCTTTTTTCGATCTGACTCGCACTCACGTCCCTGGGTTCACTTGAAGACCACTGTGGGATAATCCTCGGACCTGACTTGACTTGAAGGGAGAAGGGGTAGTGAAATGATGTTGATGAGTCTTCATTTTATTCTTCCTTTTTCTTTCTTCTACTTATGCCAGTTGACAAGACGAGAAGAGCATCATACTCCGTACACTCTGTTCACTCCGTTTCACTTCTATTTAGTTTTTATTTTGATTAACTCGGGGAAATTATGAAACGGAAATTATTTCTTCGAGAATTTTTCTCGCATTGCGATTGATTTAATTTTATTCAGATTAAAATTCCAAGAATCAAAGCAAACTCAATGAAAACAGTAATGACAATCCTATTTCGAATTCCCTTAAAATTGCTATTCAATTGGAATGGGTATCGCGTCATGGAGCTAACATTGTGCCGTGAAAGACAAAATTAGGCAATCCAAAAACTCGTCACCTGGTTATAGTTATACACGAATGATTGTTACCAAGCCCAGAGGTACCTATACTCTGATCGCCACAGTTCTGGGCCTCATTTTAATGTATGTGGAGATGAACATGCATGAAAGTTAGGCCCTGAAACAACTTTCAGAGTGATGATCACAAAAAACTGTAGATTCCAGGATAGATATCAACTACTCATTATTTTTAGGGTTCCGTAGCAAAATACGGGACCCGTATAGTTTCGTCATGTCTGTCTGTCTGTCCGTCCGTATGTCACAGCCACTTTTCTCCAAAACTATAAGAGCAATACTATTGAAACTTGGTAAGTAGATGTAATCTGTAAACCGCATTAAGATTTTGATACAAAAAATAGAAAAAAACATAAAAATTTAGGGGTGTCCCATACTTAGAACTGCCGCGGAGAAAGCCGCAGCCAATCAAAGCGGCAGCCGAGGCACTATCACGGCCTTCGTGACTGCCTTCAACGCAGCAGCAAGGAGCGTACTCCGAATCTCATCCCCTTCATCAACCCTTTTGACGTCAAAAACCCCCAAAGCAGCTTCACAGCAACAAATGAGCCGAACGAGAGCTGACATGGGACAGGTTGAACCGCCCCGCTATGTCACGGCTTCGGAGCCGCGGAGTCATGCACGTAACGCCTTCATCGAATTCATAGCCACACTGAGAGCGACATAACAAGTCAACCTCAAGACCTGCGAAAACATCATGCAGTCATATAGGCTAGGAAGTGAAAGCCTCTTAAAGGCGAAACTCGAGGAGGCCGAAGCAGCCATTTACAATAATGTCACTTCCCGGGTCATCAAGGGAACCATGACAGGACAGTATATGGCAGCTTACAGTGCAGAAAATGGCTTCGTGACACTGAACGAGAAAGAGACAGAGCGCGCGGGAATGCCTGTTTACGAGTATGCGATACCACCAAACGACCCTATTGTAGTTACCGCCCGATGCACCAAAATTATGTTGGACGACAAGATCCTAGAGATGGCCAAGATTATCGAAGGGAACTCAAGTGTCACAGCGGGTTCGGAAAATTGGGAGGTACCGAGAATACAATGGGTCAATGGAGTTCCAGGATGTGGAAAGACAACATGGGTGATTAGGCACTTCGACGTGGACAAGGACGCTATCATCACCACAACAACTGAGGCAGCAAAAGATCTAAGAGAAAAGCTATCGCACCGTATCGGAAACCTGGTCAAAACCAGGGTGCGAACCATGGCTTCTGCTCTGGTAAATGGTTTCGGAAAAGAGAGTTTCAGTCGCCTCATGGTGGATGAAGCCCACATGAACCATTTTGGAGCCATTGTAATGGTCTCACGGCTGTCTGGTGTTGGCGAAATTGTCCTCATCGGAGATGTCAATCAATTGCCTTATATCGATAGGGAAAATCTCTTCGAAATGAGGTATCACCGCCCGAACCTGGTAGCAAAGATCAGCCAGGAGTTGCTCTGCACACATCGAAACCCAATGGACGTCGCATATGCGCTGAGGGAAATATACTCCGGTATGTACTCCTCGGTGCCCCGTGTAAAGTCCCTAGAGCAGAGAAGGTATAAGGGAGCGCAAATACTCAACACCCAACCAAACACCCTCTTTTTAGTTCACACTCAAGAGGAGAAGGACACCCTGATAAACCAGGGTTATGGGTCAGGCACCGGGTCACGCATCCTTACCATCCATGAAGCTCAGGGATTGACATACGAGTCGGTAATCGTAATCAAAACAAACATGAAGCTGCACGAGAGCGTCCCCCATGCGGTCGTCGCAATCTCACGGCACACAAGGGACTTCACGTACTACGCTGACGACTCCGACGACGCCATCGGTCGGTTCGTTCGGCGAGCGTTGGCTGCAACACCGAAGACCATCCGAGAGTTCAATTTGCAGATGGCCATCAAAGACAGAAATGCAGTCGTGGTGGAGGCGCTGAGCCGGGAGGAGGCGGCTTAGAAAATAAAATAGGCCTAGTATTAGAATGAAAATGTTCCCTACTCCCCCCTATTTCCTTTTCTTCCTAATCCAAGATTCATGTAAAAAAAAAGAAAACAAATGACAAAGGTCACGGACCCCGGAGTCTGTGGAGTTGCTAAATTTAAAAAAAAAAAAAAAAAAACTTAGAACTGAAACTAAAAAAAAATATTTTGATCAAAACCATACGTGTGGGGTATCTATGGATAGGTCATCAAAAATGATATTGAGGTTCCAAACGTATTTTTTTCTAAACTGATCTTCCAAAGTGGTAAAAAGTGTGCCCCCCCTCTAACTTCTAAATAAGAGAATGACAAAAATAAAAAAAAGTGTATGATGTACATTACCATGTAAACTATCAACGAAAATTGGTTTGAATGATATCTAGTAAGTAGTTTTATTTTAATACGTCATAAATTGACTATTGTTAAACCACTGATTAAAGTAACATCAACGAACTACAAGAACTTTTATATTATGTTATTTGCTGTTACGGAAGCCTTCATTGGTGAGTCCGACTCGCACTTGACCACTTTTATTTTATATATTGTACCTCTGTGTATGAACAGGTATATAATTTTGCTTAGATAGGCGTGATAGGAATTCTTCTATTTGGCATACGTTGGCAACACTTGCCTATGAAGACAAAGTAGCGGGTTCAGCTAATTTATTTAATATTTACTAGGTAGTAGTAAGTATTATATAATACTATTTATTAACTAATTTAACTAACTAACATGTTAATAAGAGGTAGGTAGTGACTAATTCTTGTAGATTACAATATTAATTCACACGTTTAATTACCATTTTGGAGAAATAATAACGTTCTAAGTTCAATTCACAACGCACTACGCAACGGATCAAAATCTGAGAACTGCATAATTTGAGATTTTAAGACATCATTTCAATTCAATCAACCTCTGGTGTATAGGAAGTAAAATTGTTTTTAAGCTTCCATTTACGCAAGTTCACAACCATTTAATTATTGTTTTATTCATATACAATGCTAATTAAGACCTCATTAACATAATCCAAGATTCTTTTCAATTAGTATTACAATTTAATCTCCAAGGCGATTATGATCAGGGTGATATGACACATTACCTTTTGTGTCAGTTCATCTACCTGAAGGTTGGACTCACAGGCAATCTTAAAATATTTTATGTATGCGTTCCCGAGTTCAAAATGGTAGGTAGAAGACAACAGGGTTTATTAAACTTTTTATTTATTCTGAGATTTTTTTCAGGTATCAATCTATAGGAGTAACATAGCCGAGTCTGATTCAAGTTTTATTTTGATTTAGTTCAGCTATGGATCTATTTTTCATATGGTTGATGACCCTCGTGGTTGGTTTTTGGATATTCAAGAAAATAAAAGCCTGGCAAAATCTACCTCCAGGGCCATTGGGCTTACCTATTGTTGGCTTTTTGCCTTACTTCGATCGAGAGCAACCGCATTTAACTTTGACCAAGCTAGCTAAGATATATGGTCCAATTTACGGAATCGGCATGGGGAGCATTTATGCCGTTGTGCTGTCGGATCATAAATTGATTAGAGAAGCCTTCGCTAAAGAGAACTTCTCGGGACGAGCCCCTTTATTTTTAACCCACGGCATTATGAAAGGAAATGGTAAGTAAAAGTTTATATTCTTGTGATAATGTGCTATTATATTTCTGCATCTACTGGAGTTGCTATTTTAACAGTGATATCACAATAGGTATTGCGCAGAATGTGTCAATGAAAATAAAATATATCTTCATATATTTTGACCATTGTGATGTATTTATTCATTAAGTTCAATCTGGTCTAATAGTTATAGTCAAGTTACGAGTATTTTATACATTGAACTCATTGAATTTGATGGAGCAGAATGTATTTTGTGGCTAAGTGAAAATCGATCTTGCATCTCGTCTGATGTTGAATGAAATATTATCGTATCTTGACTGCTATTTGAAGGGAAAGAACTTTTTTTCAGATTATCTCATTGATAGTCTGTAGATATTAGCAAAATGTCTGTAATATTATTAATTATTGAGGAAATTGTCATTCGAATATTTATAGAAACATTGATTTCATATTTATAATAATTTATAATACCAATCTGCGGTAAAATACTTATGTTCATATGTTTTAGGTATTATATGCGCTGAAGGTGCTCTCTGGAAAGATCAAAGAAAACTCATAACGACATGGTTGAAAAACTTTGGTATGAGCAAGCATAGTGTCTCTCGTGAAAAGTTGGAGAAACGCATAGCATCAGGTGTTTTCGAAGTGCTCGAAGTATGTACAACTCATATAAGTACCTAAGTTAGATATCTATAGATGTACAGTCACGTAGACTATTGACGTTGGATAATTATTAAGTTTTAGAGGATAAATCCAATGACGTCCGTATTAATTTGTGCTACTAACTGGATTAATGATTATGAGGATGTAGGTAATGTACGTGCTTACCTATTATGAACTCTATATATAGAATCTAGGGTATTCACTGCAGAGAAAGTAATAACTATACATTCTTTATACATTACGAGTAAAGCATATATAATTATGGTATCAGTATTACGTAGTAGTTAATTTATTAAGACAATATAAATCTCTATACCTTTTTATTTTTGTAGTGCCCATGGGAATTGCCTTTAACATAGCTCTATTGCTTACTGACTGTTAGACTAGCACAAGTTCATTCAATTTAATAAACTGTAAATAAACATTTATAATATCTTATTAGTGGATTAAGTATAAACACTCAAAATAAAATCAGGAAAAAATCAAAACTTGAAATCAGCTATCTAAAATGTCAAAATGTTAAAATGTGGGTCTATTTATTTATATTTTGTTTTACTTACCTATTTGAAAATGTACATAGTGAGTACCTATAGTGTATTTTTTGTTCTAGAATGTAGAAAAGGCGGCTGGATCTCCGGTTGACTTGGCTCAAATGCTGTCAAATTCTTTAGGAAATGTGGTTAATGAAATCATTTTCGGTTTCAAATTCCCTCCCGACGACAAAACCTGGAACTGGTTCAGGCAGATCCAAGAAGAGGGATGCCACGAGATGGGTGTATCTGGAGCTGTTAACTTCTTACCTTTTCTACGGTTTGTTAAATAAAAGATCACTATTAAAGTTGGTTACGTACATACGCAGATTATACATATCCTAGATTATACATAGTAAGTATTAGAAATCTCATTCGAACGGTTGAACAGATCGGATTCAAATTGGGAACACAGATATAGTCTGAATAATAGTCTGAAATAACACATGACATGTTACTTCTTATCGCAGTAAAATTACTGGAACTACCTTAAGCCGGCACTGTCAGTATTTTCATATATTATGTAAATGTAACACAATCATTGACGTGAAAAAGAAATCAGTTCTGATCTAATATCTAATAAAATCTTATTTGTGTATGATTGGAGATTATGCTTGGGAGAGTTCAATTAAATTCCAACCTTGTCATCATAATTTTAGAGCAGTTTTATTTGTAAGAATCACTTTAAAACATAGGGTTTGTCTAAAAAAATGTGTTATGTCTAAAAATACGTCTTTTTGGTATTTACTATACAAAAGTTAAATTTCCCTATTAATAAGAATGAATTATCGATCGAAAACCGGAATCCAACGATTTCATCTAATATCGCGTATGGTCTGTCACTGCTCTGTTATAGACTTCCTTACATCCTTATATTTTACCTAGTGTCTTACATAATGTTAATCCTGATCCCTTCTACTGGGAAGAGGTATTTCAATTTTTTTTTTAATTTTCAGGTTTATATCGTCATCCACGCAAGAAACAATGGAAGTGCTTACTCGAGGACAGGCTCAGACGCATCGTCTCTACGCCAGCGTGATAGCAAGACGCCGAGGAATGTTGGGCCTTACGATACCTGAAGGGGGCTGCCTATCCACTGCACGAAAATCTTTTCAACGACCATCCTGAGGGCCAAATCAAGTGTATCACTTACAGTAAACATGCAGAAAACAAGTCACATTTCTTCGATCCTCAAAGTCTTATACCGACGGAAGGCGACTGTATATTGGATAACTTTCTCATAGAACAGAAAAAGAGGTTTGAAAGTGGCGATGAAGGGGCGCAATTTATGACTGATGAGCAGCTATTGTTTCTGTTAGCTGATATGTTTGGCGCAGGGTTGGATACGACATCAGTGACATTGTCGTGGTTCTTCTTGTTTATGGCGTTGTATCCCGAACAGCAGGTATTTTTTATCATTTTACAGTACCATCCCTAAGTTTCAATACTAAATTACAATTATATAAGTATTATTATCAGCTATCTAGCATCATACAACCCTTGCTTAGTTTGGGGGCTAAATTAGTGTTGTGTGTCTAATTTTATTTTTATTTAAACCCAAAATGCTACGTACTGCTAAATTATCAATTGATAAATTAAGGTCTAGAGATAATAAAGACGATCCAGTAATCTAACAGTTTAAAGCATGCCCAGCATGCTGGTGGCGTAACCAAACCTACTGACAATGCTTATACATTGAGCCAAATGAACACCAGCAGTTTCGTCACGCATTATGTCTGCTATAATCTCGAAAAACTTATTGGTAAATTTTCTAAATCTACTACAGTATATCTTTGTATATAATTTGTCGCAAATAAATGTTAAAAGAATTATACCCACTTTGAGTTCTTGTTTAAATAAAATTACAAAACCACGACCAAGTCAGTTTTCTAGAAAAAAAACATTTCGTTTATAATATTTTGATCTCAGATGAGCAATTTGCGTAACGTTTTTCGAATAATTAAAAATATGCACATAAATAATATAATGTTTTATTTTAGGAAAATGTACGAAAAGAGATTTTATCCGTATGCCCTGCAGAAGATGTGGTAGATAGCTCCATGTTACCGTATTTGATGGCGACCATTTGTGAAACTCAGCGGATCAGGTCCATTGTTCCTATAGGAATACCTCATGGATGCGTTGAGGTAAATATTTTATTAATTTACTGTATTGTTTTCGATTTTTATCTAAAATTGTAGTATAGTTTAAAATATAGTACCGCAAAATCAATGTATGTAAATAACTACACAAAGATAACGTATTAAGTACTCTGTGTAGAACCCTAGTATTAGATAACAAGAATGAATATTGAAATAATCACCTATTTTTCAAATATATTTTAAACGCAGAAAGTCGCATAAAATGTTCTATATATTTTATAGGGACGTAACTTATCTTAATTAAAACAGGATATTTGCGTACACCAAAAAAAATACCAGGCCTTGTGGGATAGGAAAGAAAATTAAGTATAAATTCTTTTTTAAATTAATTTGTATAAAGTAATGATTAATTGTTTTGAAACTTTCGCGAATTGACACATAGGTAACGTTAAAAACATTTTGACGACAAGACACGACAAGACTATAATTAAATAGTTTTGATCGTGATGAAGTCCTGTAAAGTGTTTATATTAAGTAATAATTCCTCTATTTAAGTTCATTATTTATGTTTTAGGATACACAGTTGGGAAACTACCGAGTACCGAAAGGTACCATGGTCATTCCTCTCCAATGGGCTTTGCATATGGATCCTAACGTCTGGGAGGATCCAGAAGAATTTAGACCGAGTCGGTTCTTGGGAGAAGATGGCAGTCTATTAAAACCTCAGGAGTTCATACCATTCCAGACAGGTAATCCTGCTAATATTATGAACGTTAAAATTTGGATTTTTAAAGGCGGTTGCTCGATCACTTCCGAAAAACTTAATGGGTCGATCGAGAGACGTGCCAGAAAAACTTTAAAGTTTTGAACATCGCAGCAAAGTTGCAAGTTCATCAGTTACATCGCATACGTTTCCGACAGCGCATAGATGATCGGCATGATTCAGTACTATCTTGTTTTTTTTCTCTCGAACATTATCCATCGTAGTTCGAAAAAGTTTCTTGATTGACGTCACTGAATATACTTTTCCTCTCTATACCTCTAGTATTATTTTTAGAGTTAGAAATTATTCGACTTGAACGAAGTGGTTTGACTCCAGTTTTGTAAGAAGAACTACATATAGGCTGTAGAATGTCTGAATGTATTTTTCCCCATGGTTACATTTTTTTTTATCTTTAAGTCGATAGTGAATCGGTTTCTTCTAGGTAAGCACTAGACCGCATCGTTGCGGTGAGATGGTGGTCAACTGCGAACCTATTGTTGTTAAAAAAAATGGATCTGGCTATTATATCCGTATGTTTACATCTACGTATATTTTCCATCTACTTTAATAATCTAGGATAAAGTTGTAACCAGATACGTAATATAAGATGGTAAAGTAAGAAATAGTTTTTCTTCTTTATTTTTCGTATAAAGTTAAAAGACTTTGACAATGTTGCAAAAGGTGATTGGTCCCCACGGGGCTTACTGCTCTCTAACTGCATGTATTGGCGGCAAGCCGTCTAAGCGCACTCGTGGCTGGACACCCGTCTACTGCAAAAATATAAAGCGAGAAAAATACACGAAACACATTTAAATGTTACATGTACTAGACATGTAACACTTCAAAGATTTTTGATTTATTTTGTTTGATATAAAAAATATCAAAATATACCGCGCAAGGATTCACTCGTGTTAAGAGATTACTAAAATTAAATTTTGTCTTTTTGATTTTGATGTCACAAACGACGAAAATTTGTATCGATTTGATATCGTTCCCGTCTGATAGAATGTTTTATGGCTTGTGTACGTTTTGAGTTTTTTATTTTCCATAAATCGATTCCTTCTTTGGACTGACTTCAAAACAGGAGGAGGTTCTCGATTCAGTTTTATGTTTTTTTTGTATGCATTTTACGAAATAGCTACGTCAAAATAGGGATGACATTTTTTTTGTTTCGTGGATAACATAATGTTTTGCTTCAGAAATGGTATCATATAAGTTTTATAGGAATCTGTTTACGGATTATTGAAAAATGTACAAAAATCGAAAATTTGAACTCATCGATCATTTTTCGTTTACTCCGAATCTTCGCTGTCTCATAGTAGGTTTCATAAAATATATAAAATTTAGAGTAGTTTTGGAGTGTCTTAGTTTAATTTTAAATTGAAGTCGGTGCTCGTTTTTTTCTGAGGAAACTAAATTATTTCTATTGATTCTCATGTTTTTATGTTATCAGGTAAACGGATGTGTCCCGGAGACGAGCTGTCACGCATGTTGTCATGCGGTCTAGTGGTCCGTTTGCTTCGGCGCAAGCGCATTCGTTTAGCGAGCGACCCGCCCTCTGCTAAAGAAATGCAAGGAAAGGTGGGACTTACGTTGACCCCACCCGTGGTGAAGTACTATTGTGATTCTATATAAATTATCTTTTTAACTAAATTTTTAATATAAATGTAGCGATTTCGAGCAAATAAGTAAACAAGTGTGTTAGTTTATTTTAGTCAAATGATTTATGAGTACCTACTTAGATTTCATTTTAATTTTAATGAATAAAATAATGTATGCAACTAAAATGATTATTTATTTATTCCATAAATAGTATTTAAATTAAACTTGATTTAAAAAACTGTTTCGCATTTCAAATAAAGGAAGTTTTCTTTTTTTTGACACAAATATTTTTGTCGGCGGCACAACCTGTGCCTTATAATTTCACCCGTGGATATTGAGCCGTTAATGTCTTCCAAGTGAATTGAGACACTGAACGCAAAAATAGATACTCTTTTAGACTGGCAATTCATTGATGTGTTACATTTGTCACAGCGTAGCGTGTTCAAAACAAACAAATCAAGAACAATATTTTGATTAGGTTAGATATCTCGTCGTGACTCCGAAGGCGTTCGATATCTTATTAAGACGCTAACAAAACAAACACTTTGGATTTATCACATATGATAAAGATAGATGAATCCTCGTAATATGTATGAATCCTCGTACGTTTGTAACCGATCAGTTCTGAAACTGCTGAACTGATTTCTTCCCCATTGAAACGCGACGTTTTCTGAATAATTAACCGACTTCCAAAAAAAGGAGGAGGTTATCAATTCGACCCCTATGTTTTTTTTTATGTATGTTACCTGATTTCTCGAGAACCTCTGCACTGATTTTGAAATTTCTTTTTGTGTTCAGATGGGTATGCTTCCCGAATGGTCCCATATAAATCTTATCGAAATCGGTCTAGTGGTTTTTGAAATATGAACCATAAACTAAAATTTGCGTACAATTTTCTGGATGACGTAGTTGAAGATTTCACAAAACTTATGAAACTCGATCCTGTCAATACGAAATTGTGTAAATGGATTAATAAAAGGTTGTTTTTAACCCACGACCAAAAAAGGGGTGTTATAAGTTTGACGTCGATGTCTGTCTGCCTGTGTGTCTGTCTGTCTGTGGCACCGTATAGCTAAAACGGATGGGCCGATTTCGATGCGGTTTTTTTATTTCAAGGTTAATACCCGTGCGGATGTTCTTAGCTATGTTTGGTTAATGTCGATTTAAGATGGCCGCGTCCACAAAATGGCGGACAACATATTTCTTCACAACCTACCTCAATATAGGTATCAAATTAAAGTGCTTGACTAGTAAAATACTATACACTATAACAAATTTCAAATCCAAAATGGCCGCCACCACAAAATGGCGAATTATATTATATTTTTCATTATTACTACCTCAATATGGGTATCCTAACACAATATGGGTAATACGGTTGCCTGGAAGAGATCGCTCCAAGCGATAAGGCCGCCAATTGAAATGTCATATTTTTATATTTAGTTAAGTTAATTGTTTTTCTTTTGTATTATGGTTTTTAATAAAGAGTTTTCTTATCTTATCTTATCTTATGGGTATCAAACGAAACTTGACTAGTAGAATACTTTGGACTATGACAAATTTCAAATCTAAGATGGCCGCTACCACAAAATGCCGAAATACATTTCTTTTTTCACAACTCCCTTAATATGGGCATGAAATAAAAGGGCTTGACTAGTAGAAAGTTGTACAGATAACAAATATGAGGTAGTCAGGGTTTAATCAAAATTTTTAATTCTGTTCGTGTACACTAAAAAGGGTAAAATAAACTATTTTCGCACAAAAAATTAAACCGACTTCAAAACCACAAATAGGCACTCAAAAGCGAAAAATACACTAAAATCATTATTATAAGCGCTACTCACTCATCTATTTGAAGTCAGTGCCAATGAGGTCAAAAATTTAGTAGATTGATGCTATGTAGGCACATGGTAAGTAGGCACAGGTAAGTAGTATCTCTATCCACTACCTGTTAGATTTGGCTGGCACCGACTTCAAGTAGATGAGTGAGTAGCGCTTATAACAATGATTTTAGTTTATTTTTCGCTTTTGAGTGCCTATTTGTGGTTTTGAAGTCGGTTTAATTTTTTGTACGAAAATAGTTTTATATGTACGTATCCAAGTTCGTATGAAATTACAAAAAACTTTGATATCAATATTCCAAAATACCCGAATTTTGGAAAATAAATCAAACCATTTGAAATGATAGTTTAATTCCTGCAGTGGGGCCTTTGACACGACTTTTGGGTACGGTCTATATCCAACCAATTCAATAGCCATATATCTGTTTTGTATTTATGTATCGTATAGTGATTTTGAGAACAGAGAAAGTGGCAGCACTATTAATGTCACTTTCCACCATTTTCGATAAGCGCATCCATAAAAAGCTTTTCCATGATCTCTATGAAGGCTTGTATTCTCTGATCTGATTTTAATACGTTGCCACTACATTCGCTTAGTACGAGCAATACCCACATTGTACCCATAGGTACGTATTGGCTGTCGAAGTATCGATTGGTTAAGTCGGGCATTCTAGGAAATTCCCTATTACTCATGAGTCATGGTAATGGCATATCAGGGAAACGACTTAGTGCCTACCGATAGTATTAAATTTACTTCAGGTCATTCACATCAGGTACAAATATAACACGTAAATTTCTTGCATGCATTTCGAATGAGTTTGTACACAGTCGCAAATGCATTAACTACTTCACGGATTTTTTCATTGAAAACGATATATTTTACTGAGCCTTTGAGATAAATGGATTAAAAATATTAATAACTGTAAATTATTAAGGGATACAAAAAAAAATTTACAAGGTGACTAGAGGAATTTTAACTGGGTGTTTTAAATGACAAATTGTACCAGTTTATGTGTGGACAAAAATATGAGTATCAGTGAAAATTACTGTTTTTTAAAAGATTATTTAAATAAAGTTGTAATGAACAAGAAATCACTCAAAATATTGTCCGTGATGAATAAGTGTTTAAGCTACTGAAATGTCTAGCTGTTAAAATGGGTACTCTAAGTAATTTTATAAGATTTCTGGGTTTAATGATCAAGTTTTTATTTATAGATCTCATAAGGACAGCTCGTTTAGAGTTACTTTACTGTCTACTTAGGCGTTTTATGTAGAGAGAAGATTCTTTTCTCTATCTCCGTCTACATAATGAATTAAAAATTAACAAAATTTAACGTATACCAAAAAACAAACAAGGTATACCAACTTCTACGTTTGTTCTTTCCTGGAAATGAAACTGTTTATTTCTTTGTTTCTCATATCATGTGACATAGATATTCGTGAGAAGTGAGATTTGTGAGAAGTAGTGCTATAAACAGTTATTTCATTAAGTATAGTTTAAAAAAACTCATACCTCTTATTACAAGCAATGTTTACAGCTCTATGAACTAATGGTAAAGGTATTTCGTTCCGTTCTTGGTAATATTAAAGGTTTTTAAGATGGAACAAAACGCCATTCTGATAAAATTAAATTTTCAAGCAAATCATAATAGAGGAAATAATGTTTTACTAATCTGTTCAATCTTTAATGATTTTATATATAATTGGATAATTGAATATTCAATAATTATAATTAGTTATAATGAAACCATAAAGTATAAATATTTATATCATTTTATTCACCTTTACTTTCTAAGTAAATAGCTTTGATTACAAACGAAGTAATAATATTTACAAGGCTTAACTTATATCTAATGGTGTTAGGCAAACAGCTGCAGGTTAAGTGGATAACTTTGATCTAATAGGCATTTTAATAGAACGATATTTGGTACAACTAATAATGACAACATTATTAGTTATACCAATTTTGAAATTAAATCTTTTAGTATTTTTAAATTGTAGTACAACACAGATGTAGGCACTAAAAATCAAAGTCATCATCTCAACTTATATTTTCTGCATCTGAATTTCAGTACATAGCAACTTGGTTGCAAACAATGATATTGTTCTGGAAAACTATACGAAAACTACAATAGTGTGTAACATCTATCAGTGAAACACTACTCTAGACTAGTTGCTGGCTTATTCTACCATGGAATGTGGTTGATCCAGATAGGTACGATTAAATAACTAGATTACCTATACTAAATGAACACATTCAACCCTAGAGTTTATATATCCAGGTGTAACGCATGTTTCACCATAAAACTGTCAACACGGTCAGATTATAATGTAAAGCGTGAGATTATAATCTTAAGGTAGATCAAATTAGTTTGTAATCTGACGGCGTTAGATTATAATTTCACGTTTATTAGAAATTTACGGTGACACATACATGAGATCACATTCAAACAACAAACTTGCAAACCCATCAATAAATAACTAATTCCTATACGTACATATTTTGGTACTATAGCTTACATGGTAATTAACCTAAAGTTACTAACTTTGTCGATCTACAATCTAACATGCCTGCCTGCGCAACTATTAATAATAACTACGATGGGAATTTTGAATAAGACTAAAGGTTCAGCTACAATTAATATTGAACACTTTATGCACAGCCTCGACCATCGCCGCAGCGACGTCGTCACTTAAACGATAATGACTTAAATAATGGTCCTCGATGCGCTCTAAAACGAGTGATCATTGAATACTGGTGGGTGTAGTGGGGGTTTGGAGCGCAGGGCCGGTTCAGTGCGCGCCGACGTGTCGCAAGATCGTGTGGTCGGGGGTTGGAGGTACGGGCCGCGGTCGCGGGATGAACCGAACGCGGAATGCCTGGGGGGCAATCGTCGCTCCCACCGTACCTTCCAGCGACGGCAGCGCGTCTCCCTCCGCGCACTCCAGATCAAACTGATGCATAATGCTTGCAAAGAACATGAACATCTCCATGCGTGCCAAAATATCGCCTAAACACATGCGCCGGCCCACGCCGAAAGGCATGTAGTACTCAGGACGACGAATCTTTCCCGACTCTTCGATGAATCGGCTTGGGTTGAACTTGTTCGGCTCTTCCCATAAGTTTGGGTCCATGTGTACGCAGTTTATCAGCGGCACCACTTGACATCCCGCTGGGATGAGGTACCCGTTGAGGTTGACATCCCTGGTGAAGAAGAATCAGTGTTAGCAGTGTCAAAAAATTAAACAAAATAATAAACAACGAGTCAAGGATGAATATAGGCAAAACTTACTTAGTAGGGGAGTGAGTGGTGGCCAATGGGACAATGCTCGACATGCGGAGAGTTTCCATGATGGTGGTTTCAGTGAAAGGAAGGTTTGGCATATCTTCGATCATGGGCAGGCGATCTCTACCGACGACAGCGTCCAGCTCTTCTTGAACTTGTCTCTTTACGTCCGGGTTTCTCAGCATAAAGACGATCACCCACAACAAGGACGATTTAATGGTTTCCATACCGGCAGAAAATAGGTCTCCGAGGATTTGCTTTAATTGGAGTTCTAAAACAAAATAAACACTTTAGTCAGAAACTTTACTTAACTTTTGAATTCTGTAAAATAGTAAAAAAGCACTGAACATTATTTTTTATATGAGAATTTAGCTTACCATGGTCTTTGCCTTCGAACAATTCTCCCTCTTTGCCTTCACGTTTTGCTTTTTCGATCTCAATCAGGTAAACATCGATGAGATCTCTCGCATTATCGATATCCAAAGTTGCGCGGTGCTCATCTATCAACGTTTGGTAAAACTCAAACATCTCTTCACGATTCTTAGCTACTTTTTCTTGAGCTTCGGCTTTTCCGGGAAGATACTGTTAACAAAAAATATATTTAAAAAAATAAAATCAAACAAATATACATAAAATGTCAACTCATGTTTAGGCAATTTTCAAAGATAAGCAATCTGCGATATAATATTTTGTTCTACTTACATTGTAAAGCGGAACATATTCGCCATAGTGAACTTCTCCAAAAAGTCGCATGCCTTCCTCGATAAGGTTGTTGAGACGCTCGAACCTCGCATCTCCGTTTTCGAAACGCACTGACATAGTAATCCCGCAGATCACATTGGACACGCCCAGAGCTAGCAGGGGGTTTGCGTCCACCGGCGCCCCTTGCGCGCGGTCTAGGTTAGCAATCAGCTCGTGTACTTCATTCTAATGAAAAAAAAACCTTTATTAATACCAAAAACTTTACGAAATAAATTTTTACGAAAAATATATTGTGAGATCCAAAAAGTCATTTGAATTTGGAGGCGTAACGAACCTTAATTCTTCCTTCCATGACTTTCTTTCCGTTTCCCATGTAAGTCAACCCGAATTCCCGGAGTTTGTCGTGCAGGAACCGGCGTTGATTCTTCCAGAGACGGCCCTCGCTGTTGATGATGCCTGTAGGCAAGGAGAGAGGCGTTAGCGAGGGCTAAGTGGGCGGCGCGTGCGCCTACGGGCCGGGCGCTGGCGACGACGCCCATTCGCTGGCGCGCCGGCTTATTTTATTTAACGTGAATTAGAAATCTATTGCTAGTTTTAGAAATACAAACTTTTATCACACTTTTACAATTGAAACTTGAAATTTGAACATTGGATTTGAATACCGAACTAACGAAATGATAGATTTTATTCTCGACTATTTTTAAGCAAAAATATTGAAACCAAAATGAAGAGATTGGTAGTACTTACCGAGTCCATCGATGGTGTGCATGAGCGGTGTGCTGGGTCGTCCGGTGAACTCCTCGCGGCGGAAGGCCTCGCGGATGAGCTTGTGGTCGGACATGACGACGGTCAGCTGGTTGCCGAGCCGCACGGAGAACAGCGCGCCGTAGCACTGCTGGAGCGCCAGGAAGGTCTTGTGGCGGACCCCCAAGAACAGCAGGTAGCCTACGATGGGCGGCGCCCATGGCCCTGGCGGCAGCTTACGGAGCTCTCGACTGACTTTCGCCAGATGAAACGCGACAAACGCCACCACGCACATTATAAAAAGCGGCGCCGTCGTCGGCGACGCACAATAGTTCAACACATACCAAGCCCCCCCCAACAGTTTTGACTCCGCGAATATCGATACCATGTTTATATTTATTATATATCAATGATTATAAATGAAAAGTTTTAGTTCGTGAGACGAAGGTTACATTCGTGCGCGCAACGTAAATCGCGATTGCGGAGAACGTTGTGATTGTATATCGCGTGCGAGCGTTCTGTGCGCACTGCGGGCCGATGGCGTGGCCTTGCGAATAAATACGGCGCGCGCGGGGTGGCGCGAGCTGTGGGCTCGTCCTACCGGGACCGGGCCGGCGCCCGCGCCTCTCTCCCTCGCTTTTCCGCAAGCCGTTGCGCGTAGCACTCGCGTAGCGCGCCGTAGCGCAAGACATGCTTTTGAAAATCGAAAATTGTATACATTTAGGAAAACATTAAATTATATCTATGAGACTCGGAAAGTAGGAACGCTGGGCTAGTTCACACGTAAAGTATCGCTACGCAAGTAAAAACGTGAGTAAAGCAACCGTTGCTGAGTTGTACACTGTGCTTTTATTGAATTAGGTGAGGAAATTATGAACAAACTTAACAAAACAATACAAATATCCATTTCAATAATTTCTAATATTACTATAGTAAGTAATCAACTGTACTTTTCTTACTAAATTACATGATTATGCCTTTTTAGGCTTTCAGTATTTAAAGTTTCGTTTCTCAGTTTCTCGTAACTATGGACGTTAAAATTCTTAAACTTATGAGAATGAGTAAGTACATTGACACAGATCACTCAGTAGCGATCATGTGACGCCAACTGCAGTAGGTTTATTTAGAAAATTGTACCACCCATGTGCTTCTCACTCCTGGATTATGAATTTGGATCACTATAAAAGGTGTGATAGGCTATAGTACCACACTATACAATTACAGGTTCAAGAAACACCAATCAGGTTTTCTCATGATGTCACTAGGCTTACTAACAAAATGAGTATCAGTGACATAATTATCTACATAAGTACCTACTTTTCCAAGTTATTAACAATAACATGGAGTTTTCGGTTTACATTGTTTAAATACCTCATGTTATACCTAAGGTATTTTTTTGGGAAAAGTATTTACTGATTCAAAAATATATCTGACAGCTTCAGTGCCTAGTGCTGGCAACATGCACCTAAAATAGTAAAAAAGATTTTATGTAGATTATAGCTATTTTAATTCAAATCGCCTTTTTATTGATTCATAAAGATGGTCTCATGCATGTAAAAGTCGATGATGTATTATAAAACTTGGTGTCACTCAATCCTGTTTCTTTGAGATCGTTTGACGTTACATACTCGTACTCGTACATTAAAATTTGTAGACTTATTTGACTATACCGATTTTTTTAGTAAAGTTGACAAGATCAACTTGTAGACTTAAAAACAATTGTCTTAGTTTTGAGAACGGTGGGAAAGATGCTATTTGAGTCTCTTTCTGATTTTAAAGAACTAACTAATTCAAATAACTAAGGAAATGTAAAAAAAAACGTCTATATATTCGTGCTCCATTATTTATGAGCATGTTTATTCCATTAAATATTTACAAAAAGTAGGGTAGCTGGTTAAGTTTAAGCTAATATTATTTTAAATAAATGTAATGTAATCCAAAATAAATTAACCATTCTGAAGTCCCCAGTGATAGTAGGTACTTATTTAGGCGTGTAATGTAGTTTTATTCTAATTAATTTTGATAATAAAGGCTCGTTTACAAAAATATATAAAGTAAATTGTAAAGCTTATGTCAGCGTTAGCTACCCGCATCGAATTTAAAACGAGCGCCTTCAGTTTTGACCTCATGCGCTCGCCTATTGAAGTGGCGTCCAAATAGTCGGGGAGGGGAGAGGTCGCGGCCGCGGGTGCGCATGCAGATGATAAGATTAAAGCATTGCGTAAGCTAGCACAAGGTGACAGCGGGTCATCGACTCTCGGCCCGAGCCTTGGGCGGACTTCGACGCGACCTCTAAGCTACGTTTCAGTTAAAATATTACTTTATTTTTATTTGACCTCAACGTGGTGGTGAGTGGGGTAGAAAGCGGAGATGACGTATTTTAGTACAATGTCGAACGCGTGCGACTGCATGCTAAATCGCAAAACTATAACGATTATATGAAAGTCTTATTAAAAAATATTGGTCGTCTAGTTTTTAACTTTCACTCTTTTTTTGGGTTAGGTCTTCTGAACGTCACCTGCTTCAAGAAGTGAGCTGCGGCGGGTTCGCGGATTTTTCATTAAACAACAAATAACCCAGTATTTAAATTTTAGAAGCCGCCATGTTTGTTAAGAAGCTCCCTAACTTATTCACGTTTAACAGCAACACCCGACGTAAATACAAGCTTATATCCCCTGAAATAATAAAAACGGCTCAGAGTACATGGTAATTAATTTTTTTAATGCAGAACAAAATAACAAAATATATTGGAGAAAAATAAAAAAAATATCTACTTACTAGGCCTTACTTAGGCAACGTCAAAGATTTCTTAGAAGAATCTCAATTTGTTTCAAACACACGTCATTAACGCTACCGGACAAAAACATGATTTTGATATTTTTAGTCTAATTATTTATTGTTATTGTTGTATATATTATTTTATTGTAAAAATTGTATTGCTACGCTCTGACAGGGTCATGTACCTCTTAGACTTCCAATTTAATAAATTATAATAATTATGTGTGCGAGGGTGTCCCCGCGTCCCCGCTGTAAGTGGAAATGTTGGAACCCGCTTTAGTCGGCACGACGAGTGGTACCCTCGTTACCTACGAGGTTTACCCACGTTTAAATTAGAGTTCATTTACATAGAAAAATCATAAAATTAAAAAATATATATTGTCGGGAAAATGGTTCCAAAATATTAAAAAAAAAATTGTGCAATCGAATTCAGTTTTTTGATGTTTCGAGTTTGTTATTTCGTATATAACACATTTAACCCATAAAACTACTGCCTCCCTTATAAATTATTGATGTAATAGTTGTTAGACTACTTGAGAAATCGCGAAAATGTTTACTTGAGTGTCAAAAATGTTAGTTTACATTTTAAGTACATTAATTATAAATAAACGATACCGCTAAAAGCGTCTTGAATCGCTCTTGAGAGTAAATGGGCTTAAATGGGTACAAGTAAGGCGGCACTTCACATGCCGAAGCATGTACACCGCACTTATGTAACCTGACACCCGTTTTCCCGCCAAATTTGTTAACGCGAAGAACGGGCGGTGTATCAAGCGGTTGGGCATTATTTTCGGTAAAGCAAATATAAGCTGTAAAAGGAACCTATAGTTGCAAATAAAACTATTTCTACCTACCTACTTACTCATATTATTTTAACGATCGTATTTAGACACCTTTTACTTTTGTTTTATTCAATCCTGAACTTAAACGTTTTTCGCTTAGGTACTTAAATTTTACTGGCTGGCCTGGTTGGTGGCTTAGCTGGTAGTAAGTCTGCCTGCGAAGCTGTTGGTCGTGGGTTCGACCCCCACCTATTACGAATATTCATGTGTTGAATACAAATATAGATGCTGTATCATGGGACACCAGTTAGAAACGAAGTTCCTTCGTATACAAGTAGTACAGAAGCAACACAATTAAAAAAAATGTTACATAAAGTTGCTTTTTAGCCACGTGCTTAATTTTGATAATTGAGCAAGCGAAGAATTCTAAATCTGAATCAGTCGTTAGCGAAGGAATCAAAAGACCACGAGCTGAAAAATCTTGCACTCAAGCACAGAATAGATAATATTATGTAACTTTTCATCTTACTTCAGTGAGGAAAATTAAATGACAAAATGATTTGCGTATTATTAAATTATTATTAAGAATTTACTCATTTAATCTTTTTCTTAATTTCTTAAATTTTTACAACATGAATAAAAAAAATATTAACATTATAAAAAACTTAAAAAATATTAAATATAATTGGGTGCCGCCGGCAGCGGGGCAGGGCCCAAGCCCACCGGTAGTTAGAGCTGCAGAGTGAGGAACCTCCTGATGATGCGCGATGTGTCAAGGATGACCGCCTTCTGCATCTGCCCCTTAATCAAACCGTGTAGCGAAAGTCTCCCGAGATGTTGGTTGAGACGTTTCGCTATAAGGCCGTTTGCCGACACGACTATTGGGACTATGATCGTCGAATCAACATCCCACATGGCGGTAACCTCATGAACCAAGTCAATGTACTTGATTATTATTATCATTATTAATTTTGCGCATATAAACTTATTAGTCGCTTCATAAGCGTTTATAATATTAAGGTTTTAACTATTGTTAAAACCTTAGCTTATTAAGGTTTTAACTATTGTTAAAACCTTAGCTTATTAAGGTTTTAACTATTGTTAAAACCTTAACTTATCAATCTTAGCTTATCAATAAAAAATACACCAAGGACGTTCCTAGTCCCAGTTTTTAACAAATAAATAAAAAAGTTGTATGATAAATTTGCCACTATGGAGGTGGAGTAGAATAGAGCAGTAAATAGGTTTAATGATGTTTTGAATTCATAAATTTCGTACACATGATGCTCTAAATTCAAGTTTACTTTATTCTCTAGTGGATAATAACGTCACTTTTGGTACATAATAGGGATGTTAACACTGATCACAAATTAATGTTTAATGTTGATTTTATGATAGTTTGTATTAATAGAATATCGAAAAATACATTATTATAATTTAATATTACGTAATAAATTTATTATAAATGATTTTAAATGCTATATTTTTAATCTGTTTTCACGTGACTGGAAACACCAATATTAATTATTACGTCACTAGTCGCAAAACAAGCTATCGAAAACTGACTAAACTGTTTACTTTTCTGCATTTTTATTATAGTTTGCGATCTTAGCGACGACGATTTTGATTGTTTGTATTCAAGTAATGAAAAGAAAACACATAAACTGGACATACAGTCATTATTCGCGACCAATGTTTTGCGACTAGTGACGTCATGTCAGTCGTTAGTGTTTTAGCGGCAAAATTCAAAATTAGTCTAATATTGTAAATTTACTCATCGAAAATACAAATGTTTTGAAATAAAATGTTATTTATTACGGCAAACACACGTCAATCTTCAAAATAAAAGCAGTTCCGAAAAATAGTTAACATCCCTGGTTTTAGAGACTCACATTTTTTTTCAGTTCGGTCGAAAACTCTATCTTCTACAGCCTGCCGTACGGAATGTATTTTCTATGTATAATAAGTATATGTTTAAAAATATAAAAGTATTATATCTGATATCTGGCTCCCATAGTAGGTACAGGCTTTGCTTAGTTTGGGGCTATATGATGTGTGTGAAATGTTCACCAATATTTTAAAACATACAAAAAATTGTAATGTAATTGGCGCCAGCCTTATGTCTTCTAAATAGTTCACAGTCATATTCTAAGCTAATGATATCTCCGAACTTAATGCCTTTTGAATGAATGGGTATACCTATCCTACATACTCGTAGTAATGGTAGGTATTCCCCGTTGACGTAAATGTTACGTACATATTATATGTTTACGAAATAATGATCTGGAATATTTCAAGCATCATTCGTTTCGAAGTAAAAAGTGATTAGGTTCATATTATAATAAAAGTAGAAACTATTGTAAATAAGTTTGAGATAAAACTGGCAATCAGTAAATGCAGGCAATGTATATCTTGAGTACTCGTGTAATAAAACTACGAATAGGTTCGTGTAGTTTCTCCGCATAAAAAGATACGGAAAAATAGGTATTTTTTTAAATTAAAACACCTAAACGTAACCCTTAAAGTCACAGAGATTGTTTGGTCTTTCCTAATAAAATAATCTAAGCAACAAATGTTATATTGTAACGTGCGATTAGGAAAACAATGCAGATAATAATAATAATATTTTAAATACTCATATCTGCATAAAATAAGTTGATTCGCCAATATTTTGTTATTGAAAAAATCACGTTAGTTTAAAAGTTTTGTTGCGTGACAGAGATACACTCTTGATTAACCAAAATATATTGTTTGCATTCATTGTTCAATAATAGGACCAGAGGTTAAGTATTTTATATAATACGAGTATCTTTGTTATCAGAGCAGTATTTTGTAATAAGCTCAGATGCACGTCATTCCGTATTCACTGTTTGATATTACTTTGCATCGATCTTTACTTTTTAACCGACTTCAAAAATGAAGTAGGTTATCAATAGAGAACTTGTTGAGAACCTGAGATTGTATGTTTGTTTTTGTTTGTATCTAACGCGATAGCTCCGCCAATTGTGAATCAATCATGATGGTTCTTTTTTGTTTTGAAGATCATAGCTTTGAGGTGGTCCCATATAATTTAATCGAAATTGGTGTGGTTTTGAGGGTTCCATAGCCAAATGGCATAATACGGGACTCTTATAGATTCGTCATGTCTGTCTGTCTGTCTGTCTGTCCGTCCGTATGTCACAGCCACTTTTCTCCGAAATTATAGGAGCTATACTATTGAAACTTGGTAATTAGATGTAATCGGTAAACAGCATTAAGATTTTGATACAAAAAATAGAAAAAAACCAAAAGATTTTAGGGGTGTCCCATACTTAGAACTGAAACTCAAAAATATTTTTTTTATCGAAACCATACGTGTAGGGTATCTATGGATAGGTCATCAAAAATAATATTGAGATTTAAGACATATTTTTTTCTAAACTGAATAGTTTGCGCGAGGGACTCTTCCAAAGTGGTAAAAAGTGTGCCTGTAATTTCTAAAATAAGAGAATGACAAAAAAAAGTGTATGAT
>JADLOZ010000351.1:0-141374 GCA_017562165.1 Ectropis grisescens
TTTCAAGGCTGTAGATGGCGCTAACATCCACCATAACTTTTCTTTGACGAAATTTATCGGAGCATTCATTGGAGATTGGTTTCTTTTCTCCGCGACGCAGGGTCACGTTGCAAATATTTGACAATTTTGTTGCATATGCGTTACAGTCGCTTTGCAGATTTACCGTCTGGTTTTTTGTCACGGCTCTATCACTCACATGAGATGATAGGGCCGCAGCATTACTGTCTGGTTTATTGCAACTTTTTTCGATCTGTGACTGCTCCGCATTTTTTGCCCGTATAAATTGCCGATCTATTTGGTGCATCGCTATTGTGCGCTCCGACAATGGTTAGGTTAGGTTAGGTTAGGTTAGGTTAGGTTGGGGTGCGGTGGGGTGCGGTGATCGGGAACCTCCACGTGGTGCACCCTGGGCAACGTCACTCGGTAACTTATCTCTGATATCTTACCCAGTGGCGGCTAATTCCGGTCGGGGAAGGCCGAACTTCTGAACGTGCTTCTCACCCTTAGAGTTGCACGAGCAGAAGTTCGGTAGGGGGGGGACTGGAATGACTTGGAATGTTAGTGGGCTGATACGCTATCTGGCCTACTAACATCCAAGTCATTCCAGAACGAGGGGGCGTGTCTTCCTGTGGACTCTGATGGCAGAGTCTAGCGCGGACAGACACGGGCGCTTTCATAGCGCATCGTTGGGATCCGGGAAGGATCGGAGATCTCGCTTTGTGTTGCGACACTTCGCGATTTTCGTCGAGTGTGGCAACACAAAGTTCCCATCTCAAGGTTCGGGGTTGCCGAGGGGAGTGTCTGGCGCGGGAGTCCGGAACTGCGCTGCTTACAGGGCGTAGTTTCGGGCTCGCGATCCAGGCATGGTCGACGGGAAGTCGGCCGCTAGACCCCCCCACAGGGGAGCTTCACCCTATGAAGCAAAATGAATAATGAACATGAGTGAATTTAAGAACACTACCCAGGAGGGTCCCCGAAAGGGGGAATCCCTCCACGCCTCCAAGGAGGCGTGCAGTCCCCGATCGTATTCTGGGGGGGACAAAATTCACGCGATCAACAACGACGACCCAAGCAAACGAAGAATGGACTCTGTGAAAGCAAGCGAATTGGAAACCGATGGAGGGAGAAGGAAAGAGACGCGTGCTACGCGCTCGAAGAAAAAGGAGTGTACACCCTTCGTACAACCTGAAGGGGACTCCAACTTCCCGAGGCGTAGCAGAATATCCGTCTCCTCCGAGAGGAAGCGGCCCCGCTCCGATGACCGGAGCAGCTGCGGAGCCGAGCCGTTGAGCACCGACCCTGAGTCGGATGCTCCGGCCGCCAAGGTGCAGAATGCGCCGGGGCGTGGCAGAGGCCGACCGCCGACGACAGGCGCGGGCGTCGGCCGAGCTGAGGCCAAGGCGGCAGCGGTGGCCGAACAACAAGCGGAGATGGAAAGGAGGGCTGAGGAGCTGGTGGCCCGTATGTCGACTCCCATCCACTCGGCAAACGCCTCTTTGAGGCTGATGTCTGACTCGGAGCCAGAGTCTTCATGGGGGCTATCCTACGGCGCAGAAGAGAAGGAGTTGATTGTCCAGCGCGAAACAGAGTTGGCCTACAAAATGCAGGATATCTACGCCACAATAGAACACGTGGCACACCAGACCGGACAGCTGTCGGGCCCTCTTAAGTGTGCCCTGTTTAACGCGGTAGACTCCCTCAAGGAAGTCTACAAGGAGTACCAATTTAGGTCTAGCGAGAGGGAATCGGACGCGCTGGAACACGCCAACAAGCGCCAGCGTGCCGAGATAAGGGGACTCCGTACGGAGATAGAGGGGCTCCGCAAGGAGCTGAAGGAGGTTCGCGCGGCGGCTTCGCCGCCGGAGCCGAAGACCAAACCCGGCAAGTCAGCACGGTCATACCTGGCTCTGGACGAGCTGGAGCAGCGGATAGTGCGGCAGGTCGGGGACATGGTCAACGCCCGACTGGCGGCAATGGAGGAGCGCCTTCTCCCGGAGAAGCGCGCCAGACCTCCACTTGCCGCCGACCGCAGTCTGGAGGTGCAGGAGCCGGTACCTGGGTGCTCGTCTGCACCCATGAACCAGGAACAGTCAGCTTCGACTGCGGTCTTGGAGAAGACATGGCCACCCCCCAAGTACCCCAAGGGCAAGGGCCCGGGGAAGGGAAAGGGGAAGGCGGCCAAACAACCGGACGGGAATAAAAGCGGTACGGCCGCTGATACGGGAAGGGACGTGGCCCCGCCACCCTCAAGCAAACCGGCTGCTAGCGGCTGGGTCGAGGTGGTGAGTAAGGGCAAAAGGAGAAAGGCCAGGAAGAAGGCACAAAAGGAGGCCACCGGGATCTCGGCACCCAAGGCGGGGAGGACGCCAAAACCAAGGATACGGGTCCCGCGCACCTCGGCTGTGATCCTCACCATCCAGCTAGGTGCCGCGGAGAGAGGGGTCTCCTACAAAGCGGCCCTGGAGGAGGCAAAGAAGTGCATCGATCTGGAGGCGATGGGGATCGGTCCTCTTGGCTTCCGCACGGCTGCCACGGGAGGAAAATTGATGGAAGTCGCGGGGGAGGACAACGCCGCGAAGGCTAACTCCCTCGCGATTAAGTTGAGGGAAATCTTCCGGACGGAAGATGTCCGAATCACTAGACCGGACAAATACGCGGAGGTGCGTGTTTCCGGTCTGGATGATTCGGTCACCAAGGAGGAGGTGGCCCTGGCCATCGCAAATAAGGCAGAGTGCCCCGACGACCTTGTTAAGGTCGGCAACATACGTCGCAACGCGGCGAGCAACGGGACGGCGATCGTCCGATGCCCCGCGGCGGCGGCGAAGAAGGTTGCCAAAAGCGACCGGCTTAAAGTGGGGTGGAGCTCAGCACGCCTAAGGCTGCTTGAGCCACGCCCGCTGCGCTGCTTCCGGTGCCTAGTAGCTGGGCACGTCCGGGAGCAGTGTAAGTCCGAGGTTGACCGGACCAGCACCTGCTACAGGTGCAGTCGACCCGGACACAATGCCGGCGCGTGCTCGGCCGAGCCGCACTGCGCGATATGCGCAGCTGCAGGAAAGCCGGCTGAGCACCGCATCGGCGGCAAGGGCTGTCCCCTGCCGTCGAAGCGTAGGCCTGTGCCGCCAGATGTGGCAGCCAGGTGACTCTGGGCGACGGGTTCGGGGGGACCCGGCGCCCACTACAGAGTCCGTGAGGGTGGGTGATGTGCTGATATCCCGCACGTCGCCACTATAGCGGGTGGAGCCATAGCTCCCCGTGGTGAGGTCCCAGCGGACCAGCGTCGTGGAACTGGGGTTACAGAAGATTCCAATCGGGTACCTGTGACTCCGGTTCCTATGGCGTAACGAGGGATATTCCAGTGGTTTTAGTGGGTAGGCCGTCGGTCGGGAGTGACGGCGAGTCCCACATAACCACCGGCTCCCCCCCGGGGGTCGGTGGTATGCATTAACGCATTTCCACTGGGTTAAAAAAAAAAAAAAAGGTTGGGGTGCGGTGGGGTGCGGTGATCGGGAACCTCCACGTGGTGCACCCTGGGCAACGTCACTCGGTAACTTATCTCTGATATCTTACCCAGTGGCGGCTAATTCCGGTCGGGGAAGGCCGAACTTCTGAACGTGCTTCTCACCCTTAGAGTTGCACGAGCAGAAGTTCGGTAGGGGGGGGACTGGAATGACTTGGAATGTTAGTGGGCTGATACTCTATCTGGCCTACTAACATCCAAGTCATTCCAGAACGAGGTGGCGTGTCTTCCGGTGGACTCTGATGGCAGAGTCTAGCGCGGACAGACACGGGCGCTTTCATAGCGCATCGTTGGGATCCGGGAAGGATCGGAGATCTCGCTTTGTGTTGCGACACTTCGCGATTTTCGTCGAGTGTGGCAACGCAAAGTTCCACATCTCAAGGTTCGGGGGTTGCCGAGGGGAGTGTCTGGCACGGGAGTCCGGAACTGCGTTGCTTACAGGGCGTAGTTTCGGACTCGCGATCCAGGCATGGTCGACGGGAAGTCGGCCGCTAGACCCCCCCACAGGGGAGCTTCACCCTATGAAGCAAAATGAATAATGAACATGAGTGAATTTAAGAAAACTACCCAGGAGGGTCCCCGAAAGGGGGGGAATCCCTCCACACCTCCAAGGAGGCGTGCAGTCCCCGATCGTATTCTGGGGGGGACAAAATTCACGCGATCAACAACGACGACCCAAGCAAACGAAGAATGGACTCTGTGAAAGCAAGCGAATTGGAAACCGACGGAGGGAGAAGGAAAGAGACGCGTGCTACGCGCTCGAGGAGAAAGGAGTGTACACCCTTCGTACAACCTGAAAGGGACTCCAACTCCCCGCGGCGTAGCAGAATATCCGTCTCTTCCGAGAGGAAGCGGCCCCGCTCCGATGACCGCAGCAGCTGCGGAGCCGAGCCGTTGAGCACCGACCCTGAGTCGGATGCTCCGGCCGCCAAGGTGCAGAATGCGCCGAGGCGTGGCAGAGGCCGACCGCCGACGACAGGCGCGGGCGTCGGCCGAGCTGCGGCCAAGGCGGCAGCTGTGGCCGAACAACAAGCGGAGATGGAAAGGAGGGCTGAGGAGCTGGTGGCCCGTATGTCGACTCCTATCCACTCGGCAAACGCCTCTTTGAGGCTGATGTCTGACTCGGAGCCGGAGTCCTCATGGGGGCTATCCTACGGCGCAGAAGAGAAGGAAATGATAGTCCAGCGTGAAACAGAGCTGGCCTACAAAATGCAGGATATTTACGCCACAATAGAGCACGTGGCGCACCAGCCCGGACAGCTGTCGGGCTCTCTTAAGTGTGCCCTGTTTAACGCGGTAGACTCCCTCAAGGAAGTCTACAAGGAGTACCAATTTAGGTCCAGCGAAAGGGAATCGGACGCGCTGGAACACGCCAACAAGCGCCAGCGTGCCGAGATAAGGGGACTCCGCACGGAGATAGAGGGGCTCCGCAAGGAGCTGAAGGAGGTTCGCGCGGCGGCTTCGCCGCCGGAGCCGAAGACCAAACCCGGCAAATCAGCACGGTCCTACCTGGCTCTGGACGAGCTGGAGCAGCGGATAGTGCGGCAGGTCGGGGACATGGTCAACGCCCGACTGGCGGCAATGGAGGAGCGCCTTCTCCCCTGAGAAGCGCGCCAGACCTCCACTTGCCGCCGACCGCAGTCTGGAGGTGCAGGAGACGGTACCTGGCTGCTCATCTGCACCCATGGACCAGGAACCGTCGGCTTCGACTGCGGTCTTGGAGAAGACATGGCCGCCCCCCAAGTACCCCAAGGGCAAGGGCCCGGGGAAGGGAAAGGGGAAGGCAGCCAAACAACCGGACGGGAAGAAAAGCGGTACGGCCGCTGATACGGGAAGGGACGTGGCCCCGCCACCCTCGAGCAAACCGGCTGCTAGCGGCTGGGTCGAGGTGGTGAGTAAGGGCAAAAGAAGGAAGGCCAGGAAGAAGGCACAAAAGGAGGCCACCGGGATCTCGGCACCCAAGGCGGGGAGGACGCCAAAACCAAGGATACGGGTCCCGCGCACCTCGGCTGTGATCCTCACCATCCAGCTAGGTGCCGCGGAGAGAGGGGTCTCCTACAAAGCGGCCCTGGAGGAGGCAAAGAAGTGCATCGATCTGGAGGCGATGGGGATCGGTCCTCTTGGCTTCCGCACGGCTGCCACGGGAGGAAAATTGATGGAAGTCGCGGGGGAGGACAACGCCGCGAAGGCTAACTCCCTCGCGATTAAGTTGAGGGAAATCTTCCGGACGGAAGATGTCCGAATCACTAGACCGGACAAATACGCGGAGGTGCGTGTTTCCGGTCTGGATGATTCGGTCACCAAGGAGGAGGTGGCCCTGGCCATCACAAATAAGGCAGAGTGCCCCGACGACCTTGTTAAGGTCGGCAACATACGTCGCAACGCGGCGAGCAACGGGACGGCGATCGTCCGATGCCCCGCGGCGGCGGCGAAGAAGGTTGCCAAAAGCGACCGGCTTAAAGTGGGGTGGAGCTCAGCACGCCTAAGGCTGCTTGAGCCACGCCCGCTGCGCTGCTTCCGGTGCCTAGTAGCTGGGCACGTCCGGGAGCAGTGTAAGTCCGAGGTTGACCGGACCAGCACCTGCTACAGGTGCAGTCGACCCGGACACAATGCCGGCGCGTGCTCGGCCGAGCCGCACTGCGCGATATGCGCAGCTGCAGGAAAGCCGGCTGAGCACCGCATCGGCGGCAAGGGCTGTCCCCTGCCGTCGAAGCGTAGGCCTGTGCCGCCAGATGTGGCAGCCAGGTGACTCTGGGCGACGGGTCCGGGGGGACCCGGCGCCCATTAAAGAGTCCGTGAGAGTCCGTGATGATGCTCAGGCCGATACCATGGCGGAAAAGCTCCAGGATATGTTCCGAGGTTCGGAGGAGTTGAAGGTGTCAAGGCCGACCATCACCGCAGACCTGCGGGTGAGGGGGTTGGACGACTCAGTCAACTCCACGGAGCTAGCGGCAGCCCTGGAACGGGCGAGTGGCTGCTCGGCGCCCAATTTCAAGGTGGGTGAAATAAGAAAGGGCCCAGCAGGGATGGGCACTTCGTTTGTAAGGTGCCCCGTCACGGCCGCGAAGAAGCTGGTGAGCGGCGGCGGCCGATTGTTGGTGGGCTGGGTGGCGGCGCAGGTCAAGCTTCTGGAAGCGAGACCACGCCGCTGCTTCAGGTGCCTAGCACTGGGTCACGTAAGAGCCCAATGTAGCTCAGAAATTGACCGTAGTAATGACTGCCACCGCTGCGGTCAAACGGGTTCAGCCGCGCCTCACTGCACAATCTGTGCGGGGGCCGGAAAACCGGCTGACCACCTCTCCGGGGGCAAGGCGTGTGCCAAGCCCCCGACCAAACAGGGGGCAAAGAAGAAGTCCACTGTGACTAAGGCCAAGGCCAAGTCACAGCCGACTCGCTCCACACAGGAGCAGGTGAATAACATGGAGGAAACTTAGTATGGCGACGATGCTAACTTTCCTCCAGGCTAATATTAACCACTCCGCTCGTGCACAGGATCTCCTTCTCCAGTGCATGGCGGAGCGGCTAATAAAAGTGTGTGTGGTGGCTGAACCGTACCGTGTTCCACCCAGGTCAGACTGGGTTGGAGACCTGGACGGTGTGGTTGCGGTTACCACGCAGTCGCCCGTGCCTTCCCCGACTCTCGACAGAGTCATTAGGGGCTGTGGCTTTGTTGCGACTGGGGTAGGCAACTTGGTGGTTGTAGGGTGTACTTCTCTCCCAACAGGCCCTTGCTGAGTTCGAGGAGTTCCTTGGCTCGTTAGGGACCCTGGTGGGACAAAGTTGCCCCCGGTCAGTCATCGTCCTCGGAGATCTCAACGCCAAGTCCTCAACGTGGGGGTCTCCGACGACAGATGTGAGAGGTAGGGTATTGGAGCGGTGGCTCGCTGAGGTAGGCATGTGTGTGCTCAACGAAGGGGCGGAGAACACGTGTGTGCGGCGATGGGGAGGGTCAGTGGTCGACGTGACCTTCGCCACCCCGGAGCTCGCACGCCGGGTTCATGGTTGGGAAGTGTTGGTGAACGAGGAGACATTGTCCGACCACCGTTACATTAGGTTCATTGTCTCTCAGTTGACAGCGGAGAGGCGCCAGCCTACGCCAGCGGAGTCGGGCCCAAGGTGGTCACTTAAACGTTTGGATCTGGAGAAGCTGCAGCAGGCGGCAATCGTCCAGGCGTGGAATCCCACCCCCACACCACCGGTGGACCTGAACGCGGAGGCCGACGCACTGTGCGTGGCGATGTCGCACGTCTGCGACGCAGCCATGCCTCGCGCCAAGGCTCTCCCGCCGAAACGTCAGGTGTACTGGTGGACGGACTAAATTGCCGAGCTCCGCCGCCAAGCCATAGCGGCTCGCCGCCGCTACACGCGGTTCCGGAGGAGGAGGAGTCATGAAACGGAAGAGATGGACGCACTCTATGTTCTATATAGACAGGCGACAAAAGCTCTCCGCGCTGCCATCAGCGACTCAAAGGCAGAATCATGGAGGCAGCTGCTGGAGACACTGGAGCGTGATCCGTGGGGGCGTCCCTACCATCTGGCGAGGCAAAAGCTTCGCCCTTGGGCGCCACCTGTCACCAGCACGCTGGAGACAGAGGTCTTGCGGCGGGTGAATGAGGGACTGTTCCCGGAAAGCCCGGGAACCGACTTTGTCCCTCCCACTGCAGTGGCAGCGCGAAGAAATGACTCCGAAGAGGAGGAAGAGGACGAGCCACCTGACGTCTCGGAAGGAGAGATGGAAGCGGCCGTCCTGAGAATGAGGGCCAAGAACACGGCGCCGGGGCCTGACGGCATACCCGGCCGTGTGTGGGCGCTCGCTCAGGACCAGCTGGGGCCTCGCCTCAGGAATCTCCTTAGTCGCTGTATGCGAGAAGGGAGATTCCCTAGGCGATGGAAACGGGGGAGACTCGTCCTCCTCCGGAAAGAAGGGCGGCCCGTGGACGAGCCATCCGGCTACCGTCCCATCGTGCTGCTTGACGAGGCGGGCAAACTTCTAGAGCGCATTGTCGCTGCCCGCCTCGACAAGCACCTCGAGAGGGAGGGACCGAACTTGTCTGAGAGGCAGTTCGGGTTCCGGAGAGGTCGTTCGACGATCGACGCAATCAATCTCGTCCACGACCTCTCCGAGGATGCGTGCTCCAGTGGAGGGGTGTTGTTGGCGGTGTCTTTGGACATAGCCAACGCTTTCAACACCCTGCCGTGGATCGCGATCACTGAGGCGCTCAGGTACCATCGTGTGCCCCGGTACCTGCGGCGCCTCGTTGGGAACTACCTCTCTGAGAGAGAGGTGGTTTACCCAACGAAGGAAGGGGAGATGGTGAGCCCCATGTCACGCGGGGTTCCACAGGGGTCTGCACTTGGGCCACCCCTGTGGAACTTAGGCTATGATTGGGTGCTCCGAAGCGCTAACTTGCATGGCGTCGGCCTAGTTTGTTACGCCGACGACACGCTCGTTACCGCCAAGGGAAAGGACTACCGCCAGACTGCGATACTGGCGACTGCGGGTGTTGCGGCTGTTGTCGCAAAGATCAGAAGGCTGGGCCTGGAGGTGGCGCTCCACAAATCGGAGGCCATATGTTTCTATGGGCCGAGAAGAGCGCCACCGGCAGGTTCAAGTATAGTAGTTGGCGGAGTGACCATTGCTGTCAAGCCGACACTAAAATACCTTGGTGTCGTGCTTGACAGTAAATGGAAGTTTGTGGCTCATCTGCGTCAACTTGCCCCAAAGTTGACGCAGACAGCATCGTCGCTAAGCTGACTACTTCCCAATATGGGTGGAGGCAGTGGTCGCTGCCGCCAACTGTATATGGCGGTGGTTAGGTCCATGGCCTTATATGGTGCCCCCATATGGGTGGACCGGTTGGATCACCAGGAGAAGGCGCTCCTTCACCGGGTCCAGCGGACGATGGCCGTGAGAGTGTGTTGGGGTTACCGCACACTCACACGAGGTGGCCTGCGCTCTCGCCGGTTCAATGCCCTGGTGCCTGGAAGCCGAGGTTCTATCCTCGGTCTTCTGGCACCGGAAGCAAGCGAGAGAGCAGGAACTGCGCTTCGCCCCACAAGAGGTGGTGCGGTGGCGCAGGGATGCCAGGGCCAGGGCTCTGGTGAAGTGGAGCGAACAGGTTCTCTCTGAACCTACTCAGCGGGGAGCCGGCGCTCGACGGCTCCTCGAGGCGATCCGGCCCATCCTCGCTCAGTGGGTCCAGCGAAAACACGGAGTCCTCACCTTTCGGACTACACAAGTGCTCACCGGGCATGGCTGCTTCGGGAGTTACTTGTGCAAAATAGCCGGAAGGGAGGAGACCCCGGTGTGCCACCGGTGCGGTTTCGCGGTCGACACCGCGCAACATGTACTGGAGGCATGCCCGGGCGAAGAAGAACCGCGGCTATCCCTGGTCGCGGTCGTGGGGACGGACCTCTCACTGCCGACCATCTTGTCTAAGATGCTCGAAAGTGAGAAGTCGTGGGAGGCGGTAGTCTCCTTCTGCGAGACCGTTATCTCGCGGAGGGAGACGGAGGAGCGAGAGAGGGAGGTGGACCCTCTCGCTCATCCGCGGAGGCGGAAGAGGACACGGGGGCGAGCCACTCAGGCTCGCACCCCGTCTCCACTTGGAGGGCCTGGGGCGTCGGGCGTTTAGGGTCGCCCGATACCCTACCCAGGGATAGGCCCTCCCGAGGAGGTGACGCGCCGCTGGTTTCCGGTGCGTCGCAGGAGTCAAATGCGGGGGTTCTAACCCCCCGCGAGGCGGGCCCGCAAGGGTGACGGCGGAGGCAGGGACGTAGTCGTAGTGCAACAGTGTACCTGCGGCTCTGTCTCTATCCGTGACGGAGAAACCTGTGGGGGTTTTAGTCGGTAGGGGCACCACTCTGACTCAGTGGTGTCGAGCCCGACACACCTACCGTGTCCCTACACGGTGGACGGTGTCTAAATGCATTTCCCCACATAAAAAAAAAAAAAAAAAAAAGGTTAGGTTAGGTTAGGTTGGGGTGGGGTGCGGTGATCGGGAACCTCCACGTGGTGCACCCTGGGCAACGTCACTCGGAAACTTATCTTTGATATCTTACCCAGTGGCGGCTAATTCCGGTCGGGGAAGGCCGAACTTCTGAACGTGCTTCTCACCCTTAGAGTTGCACGAGCAGAAGTTCGGTAGGGGGGGGACTGGAATGACTTGGAATGTTAGTTGGCTGATTCGCTATCTGGCCCACTAACGTCCAAGTCATTTCGAAAGTGGTGGCGTGTCTTCCGGTGGACTCTGATGGCAGAGTCCAGTGCGGAATGACACGGGCGCTTTTTAGCGCACGGTCGGTTGATCCGAGAAGGATCGGTGAGTTCGGTTTGTGTTGCGACACTTTGCGAATTTCGTCGGGTGTCGCAACGCAAATCTCCAAATCTCAAGGTTCGGGGGTTGCCGAGGGGAGTGTCTGGCGCGGGAGTCCGAAACTGCGTTGCTTATCGGGCGTAGTTTCGGGCTCGCGATCCAGGCATGGTCGACGGGAGGTCGGCCGTTAGACCCCCCACAGGGGAGCTTCACCCCTTAAGAAGCATAAAATATGGAAAGTCGCAATTTTAATAGTAGTACCCAGGAGGGTCCTCGCGAGAGGGAATCCCTCCACGCTCCGGCGTGCAGTCCCCAATCGTACTCTGGGGGGGACAAAAATTGCAGTACAACCAACGACGACTCAGGCAAACGATATACGGATTCCGATAGAGCTAACGAGGTGGTTTTAGGTGGGGCTAGCCTGCGAGAGGCGCGGGTTATGCTTTCACGTTACGAGGAGAGTGGTTTATTTATGAGCCCAACGGAGGACTCAGACTCACAAAGTTTGGTGTCTGTGAAGTCGGTTACGTCGAGAGGATCTCTCAACCTTCACGGTCGCAAGCGCATCAGAGCGGACAGCGGTGACGGCAACTCCATTACCTCAGATAGTGAGGCAGAGGAGCCAGCCGCTAAATTTGGGACGGCGCCAAGGCGAGGCAGAGGCCGACCACCCACCACGGGTGAATATGCTGGCCTTGCTGCGGCAAAAGCAGCACTTGTTGCTGCACAGCGAGAGGAAATGGAGCTCAGGGCAGAGCGAGAGGTCGCTGAGTGTGCCCAGCGGTTCCGTCCGACGAGGTCGACATCCAGTCGGATGTCGGAAGCGTCGGCAGACCGGGAGGAAGAGCTGACAGACGACCTTGCAGCGAGGGCGATGGAGTGTGTTGCCACGGTCGTTATGGTGGCGGCAAAGTCGAGTAATCTTAAGGGCACCTTTGTGCGTGAACTTAAGAACGCGGCTAACACACTCCGTGAAATCATTGGGGACTTCAGGGAGAGGTCTAGTAATGACGAGACGAGGAGACTGCTGGCTGCCAACAACCGCCTGCAGGCAGAGGTCTCAGATCTCCGCAGCCAGATCTCCGAGCTTCGAAAGGAGATGACGGAGGAGCGAGCGGCATCAACATCTGCCGCGCGCACATGCCCCGACAATTCGTCGTCGCAGGCCGGCTCAGCTCCAGAGGAGCTAGAGCAGCGGCTTGTAAGACAGGTCGGGGAAATGATGAACGCAAGGTTGGCGGCACTGGAGGAGCGCCTTCTCCCTGAGAAGCGCGCCAGACCTTCTCTTGCCGCTGACTCGGTTCCATCAACCTCACATGAGGTAATGGATGTGACGCAGCCGACCACCCCTAGAGCCCAAAAGGGCGTTGGGAAGAAGTCGGCGAAACCACAGGAGGTGACGCAGCCGACCCTCCATAACATCCCGAAAGGAAAGGGTGTTGGGAAAAAGGGGAAATCGGCAAAACGACCGGACGTGACACGGGGTAGCCAAGCTGCTCCAAGTGGTAGTGATGCTGCAACTTCACCACATCCAAACAGCTCAACTCAGGTCGGCTGGGTGGAGGTGGTGAAGAAAAGCAGCAAGAAGAAGAAGAAGACTGAGACCTCGGCACCAAAGGCGAAGAGGATGCCAAAGCCGAGGATCCGAATCCCTCGCACATCGGCCGTGGTTATTACCATGCAGCCCGGGGCAGTGGAGAGAGGTATCTCTTATAAGAGGGCATTGGAGGAGGCAAAGTCTCGTATAGACCTGACGGAGCTGGGGATCCCACCCTTGCTGATCCGTCGGACGGCCACGGGAGGCCGACTGATGGAACTTGCGGGAGAGGAAAACGCCGAGAAGGCCGACATTCTCGCAACTCAACTGCGGGCGGTGTTTAAGCCCGAGGACATCCGGGTTGACAGACCGGCTAAATACGCAGAAATACGTGTTTCTGGTCTGGACGACTCGGTGACCAAAGAGGACGTGGCTCAGGCCATAGCAAGGTTGGGTGAATGTCCTGCTGACTCAATTCGAGTCAAAGACATTCGCTGCAATGCTGCAGGCATTGGGACGTGCCTCGTCCAATGTCCTGCAAAGGTGGCGAAACAGGTCGCGAAGAGTGACCGTTTGAGGGTAGGGTGGGTGTCGGCACGCCTCAAGATGCTGGCCCCACGCCCACGGCGCTGCTTCCGATGCCTAGAGGTTGGGCATGTTCGGGAGCAGTGCCAAAGCACGGTGGACAGAAGTAGCACCTGCTACCGCTGTGGCCAACCTGGTCACAAGGCGAGTGATTGCTCGGCTGAGCCACGCTGCGCGCTTTGTGCAGCAGCAAGCAAACCAGCCGGGCATCGTATCGGAGGCAAGGCTTGCCCCTTGCCGCCAAAGAAGAAAGGCCGGCTAAAGCGGTAGCCAGGCTAAGAGACCCTGGGCGTTGGGTTCGGGGGGGACCCAGCGTTCGACTAGAGGGTCTCGTGAGGGTGCGCGATGTGTTCGAGTCCCGCACATCGCCACTGGTGGCGGATGGAGCAGGAGCTCCCCGAGATGTGGTCCCAGGGGACCAGCGTCGTGGAGACGGGGTCGCGGAAGATTGCTAACGTTACCCGTGACTCCGGCTCCAATGGCGCTTTGAGGGATCTCTCCAGTGTTTTTAGTGGGTAGGCCGTCGGTCGGGAGGACGGAGAGTCCCACATAACCACAGGCTCCCCCCGGGGCCGGTGGTATACATAAAGTATTTTCACTGGGTCAAAAAAAAAAAAAAAAAAAATAGGTTAGGTTGGGGTGCGGTGATCGGGAACCTCCACGTGGTGCACCCCGGACAACGTCACTCGGTAACTTATCTCTGTATATCTTACCCAGTGGCGGCTAATTCCGGTCGGGGAAGGCCGAACTTCTAAACGTGCTCCTCACCCTTAGAGTTGCACGAGCAGAAGTTCGGTAGGGGGGGGACTGGAATGACTTGGAATATTAGTGGGCTGATACGCTATCTGGCCTACTAATATCTAAGTCATTTTAGAAGTGGTGGCGTGTCTTCCGGTGGACTCTGACGGCAGAGTCTAGCGCGGAACGACACGGGCGCTTTCATAGCGCAGCGTTGGGATCCGGGATGGATCGGAGATTTCGCTTTGTGTTGCGACACTTTGCGATTTTCGTCAGGTGTCGCAACATAAAGACACCAGGTTTCAAGGTTCGGGGGTTGCCGAGGGGAGTATCTGGCACGGGAGTCCGAAACTGCGCTGCTTACAGGGCGTAGTTTCGGGCTGGCGATCCAGGCATGGTCGACGGGAGGTCGGCCGCTAGACCCCCCCACAGGGGAGCTTCACCCCTTGATGAAGCAAAATATGATAATGAGTAGTGATTTTCCAAGGTCTACCCGGGAGGGTCTCCGTGAAGAGGAATCCCTTCACGCCTCGCAAGAGGCGTGCTGCTCCACGTACTACGGGGGGAGCAAAAATCACGATATCGATAAAATAGACGAACCTGGCAAACGTACAAAGGATACCGAATCTGCGAATGAATTGGTCTTGGGAGGTGCAAGTAGGAGAGAGGCAAGGGTGGTGCTCTCTCGCTACGAGGATTGTGGGCGTTTCTTAAGTCCGGTGGATGACTCCGACTCTCAAAGTGTGGCTTCCATGGGGTCGCCAACGCCGCGAGAGTCGTCAAGTCGGACGAAAAGAAAACGCTCGAGGTGTGTGAGCGGTGACGGAGAACTCGTGACCTCAGGGAGCGAGTCCGAAGCCCCGGCCGCTAAAATGGGGAATGCGCCGAGGCGCGGCAGAGGACGACCGCCCACTACGGGTGAGTACGCCGGGCTTGCCGCTGCTAAGGCTGCACTGGTTGTTGCCCAAAGGGAGGAGATGCAATTACAGGCGGAAAAGGAGGTCGCTGCTATGTCCCAACGGATCCGTTCGGCGAGGTCGACATCCAGTCGGATGTCGGAATCGTCGGCGGACCGAGGGGAGGAGCTGGTGATGGACCTGACAGACAGGGCAATGCAGTGCATTGCCGCGATAGTCTCCGTAGCAGTGAAGTCTGGGAACCTTAAGGGTACGTTCCAACGTACTCTTAAGGAGTCTGCAACCTCGCTCCGTGAGATAATCGGGGACCTCAGGGAGAGGACCACGAACGAGGAGACGGAGAAGCTGCAGCGCGCCAACGCGCGTCTGCAGACCGAAGTGGAGGAGCTCCGAAAGGAGATCGTAGAGCTCCGTAGGGAGGTGATCGAGGGGCGTGCAGCAGCACCATTAGCTGCACGGGAAAACCCCGGCAAGTCGTCGCAGGCCGGCTCAGCTCCAGAGGAGTTAGAGCAGCGGCTTGTGCGACAGGTCGGGGACATGATCAACGCCAGGCTGGCGGCACTGGAGGAGCGCCTTCTGCCCGAGAAGCGCGCCAGACCACCACTTGCCGCTGACCGTCCCCTTGTAGTGGAGATGGCCAGACCGCCTTTAACGGTCCCGGATTTGATGCAAGCTCCCCAAATGGAGGTAGAGCAATCCCTTCCCAGTGGCCCGAAGATCAAGGGCAAAGGTAAAGGGAAGAAGACGAAGACGGTAGTGGTTCCCACGGCCAGAGAGGTTCCAGGCCCCTCGAGTGCACAAACAGCTGGCAACAGTTATGCGGGTGCGGTAAAGGGGGGATCTGAGAAGGCGTCGAAAAAAGCCGGCCAAACGGGCTGGGCCAAGAAGCCTAAGGCGGTGCCAAAGCGTAGGTTACGCGTCCCCACACCTCCGTTGTCATCATGACGATGACACCTGAGGCTAGGGGAGAGGCGTGACGTACAAGCAGGTACTTGAGGAGGCTAAGGGAAGGATTAACCCAGAAGAGCTGGGCATCCCTTCAGTGAAGTACCGGCAGGCGGCTACTGGTGCCCGAGTTTTAGAGGTGGCGGGAGAGGGCAATGCCGCGAAAGCGGATGCCCTTGCCAACAGCTTGCGGGCTGTTTTCAAGCCCGAGGACATCAGAGTGTCCAGACCTGAGAAAAGCGCAGAGCTGCGTCTTTCTGGCCTGGATGACTCTGTGTACAAAGTGGAGGTGGCGGAGGCCATCGAAAGGGTGGGAGGCTGTGGTCCAGACTCAATTCGAGTTAAGGACATCCGCCACAACGCTGCTGGTGTTGGAACAACTTTTGTCCAATGCCCTGCAGCGGCGGCTAAAAAACTCGCGCAAAGTGAGAAGATAAAAGTGGGATGGGTCATGGTGCGCGTCAAGCTGGTGGACCCACGACCTTTGCGTTGCTTCCGATGCCTGGAGGTTGGGCATGTTCGGGAGCAATGCGAAGGATCAGTAGATAGAGGTAACCAATGTTACCGCTGTGGCCAGCCCGGCCATAAAGCGGCGGAATGCTCGGCTGAGCCGCATTGCACTTTGTGTGCAGCAGCAAAGAAGCCAGCCGGGCATCGCATAGGAGGCAAGGCTTGTCCTTTGCCACCGACCAAGAAGAAGGGTCGGCTACCCCGGTAGCTGAGGTAAGAGACCTGGGCGTTGGGTTCGGGGGGACCCAGCGTCCAACTAGAGGGTCTCGTGAGGGTGCGCGATGTGTTCGAGTCCCGCACATCGCCACTGGTGGCAGATGGAGCAGAAGCTCCCCGAGACGTGGTCCCAGGGGACCAGCGTCGTGGAGACGGGGTCGCGGAAGATTGCTAACGTTACCCGTGACTCCGGCTCCAATGGCGCTTTGAAGGATCTCCCCAGTGTTTTTAGTGGGTAGACCGTCGGTCGGGAGGACGGGAGTCCCACATAACCACTAGCTCCCCCCGGAGCCGGTGGTATACATAAAGTATTTTCACTGGGTCAAAAAAAAAAAAAAAAAAAAAAAAGGTTAGGTTAGGTTAGGTTAGGTTAGGTTAGGTTAGGTTAGGTTGGGGTGCGAGGTTCGGGAACCTCCTCGTGGTGTACCCTGGGCATCACACAACAACTTGCCTCGGTGGCATCTTGTTGTGTGATGGCAAATCTTGAACAGGGAAAGACGAACTTCTGAACGCGAACTTTCTTCTACTTTCTAAGGGCACGCGCAGAAATTCGTTATGCGGGTGGGGAGAGGCCTGGATTGTTACCGGGCCGAGCAGCCGGGTGTCAGTCTAGGCCACTCAGTAAGAAGAGGGAGTCTTCTTTAGACTTCTCTGATTACAGAGAAGACTGGCAGAAGGACTAATACTGTAACGAAGGACGAAGCGAAGCGACGAAGGACGTGCCTGGTGTGTATTCACACTACCGCAGGGTGGGTAGTCAATTTTACTACCAGCGTCCGGTCGTAATCCTGATCTGCGACCGCGGTCATGTTTCGTGGCATGCGACGGGACCGACGGTCTTGGCTTAGCCGCCTGGACCACGAGGAAGAAAACCTCTTTAAAAAACTTCCCCAAATCTTAAGCGGCGACGCACCGCGAGAAGATGCATGGCCAATGGGTAGTGGTGTCGAGGGAGAGACACCACCGCGTAGATCTTTTTGATCTAGTGCGCTGCTGTTCATCTCTCGGCACCTGGTCTTTAGTGCGCTCCCCGCAGGAGTACCAGCCGACACTCTGGGCGGGTTACACCTAGGCTTACCCGGGTACAGGGGGCACTGCCCGGGTGGACCACTTATTTCCGCCATACTCGTGGGAACAAAATGTCCTGTCGTAATTTAGGTTTAGAGTTAGGCTTAAGTGAACGTGAAGAAGAAGGCAGCGGGCTCTTTGTGAGCCCATGTGAAGAGTCTGACTCCTCGATATCAAGCTTGGTGACCGTAGCATCACAGGCACCCGAGGAGCGGGCAAACGATATCGTAGGTAAGCACCGTCGAAAGCGTGCAAGAACGCGTGAGAGCGATAGCGACGAAGATGGTCCTGCAAGTTCAGGCAATGATCTGGATGCTCCGGTCGTCAGTGTTCGTGTTGCACCAAAGCGTGGCAGAGGCCGACCGCCCACAACGGGGTGAATATGTCGGCCTCGTAAAGGCCAAAGCAGCTCTTTTGGCTGCCGAAAGAGAGGAAATGGAGCTCAGAGCCGAGCGAGAAGTTGCGGAGAGTGTCCGGAGGATCCGTAAGACAAGGTCCGCACCAAGCAGTATATCTGAGTATTCCGACAAACGAGAAGAGTTGGCCTCGGATCTGACCACCAAAGCAAAGGCCTGTGTTGACACAATCAACAATGTGGCGGTAAAATCGTCAAATCTAAAGGGCACCTTTCAGCGCTCCCTAAAGGAGGCAGCCCAGGTCATCACGGAGATCGTGGAGGAACTACACAATAGGTCCTCAACCGAAGAGACCAAAAGGCTACAATACGTCAATAAGCGGCTACAGTCCGAGGTGGCGGAACTACGCACGGAAATAGTGGAGCTTCGCAAAGAGTTGCTCGAGGTGAGAACAGCAGCGCCCTCGCAAACACTGCGGTTTTACCCCGGAAAAAATCCGCAGACTGAGCCGAAGTTCTCAACTCCCGAGGAGTTGGAACAGAGGCTTGTCCGTCAATTAGGCGAGATGATGAGTGCACGAATGGCGGCGTTGGAAGAACGTCTTCTTCCAGAAAGGCGCAGTCGCCCTCCACTGGCTGCTTCCCGCAAAAAGGCATCTGCACGACCATCTGACGCTGTTGTTGTGGATGGAGGGAAAAAATCCTTGAGCCCACATGCACACGTGAGCCACCCACGCTTGCGTTGCAGACGGAGACCTTACAACCCAGGACAACTAAGGGCAAAGGCCCAGGGAAGAGTAAGGGAAAACCCCAGGCCGTGACCCCGAGAGCCCAAGCCGTAGCTGCTCCCACCGGACGCGACGAGACCCAGGAAAGACCTCAAAACCCAACCAACACCGGATGGGTTGAGGTGGCTAGGAAAGGTCGCAAAAAGAAAGGTAAGGCGCCAGCGCCAGCGACATTGCAACGTCAACCACCAGCTGGGACACAGAAGGGAGGTGAGAGGCTGAAGCAAAGGATCCGGGTTCCTCGCACTGCAGCAATTATCGTGACCCTACTACCGGGTGCCGCGGAGAAGGGGTTAACGTATGCGAATATTTTGGCAGAAGCTAAGAGTAAGATCGACGTCACGAAGATGGGGATCACCTCGCTGCGCTTTAGGCATGCGGTGGCAGGTGGCAGAATATTTGAGTTGCCAGGAGAAACCAGCGCAGAGAAGGCAGATAACCTGGCCGAAAAAATGAAGGCCATATTCAATGCGGACGATATTCGAGTCACTAGACCGAACAAATCCGTAGATATGCGGATTAGTGGTCTAGATGACTCGGTTAACAAAAATGAAGTCGCGCTCGCTGTTGCAAGAGCAGGGCAATGTCAAACTGACCTCATTAAGGTAAATGACATACGTCGTAGCCCTGCAGGCGTGGGAACAACATTCGTGCGGTGCCCAGCAGCGGCAGCTAAGAAAGTGGTGGCGAGTGGTCGTCTCCTGATTGGCTGGGTGTCGGCACAAATCAAGTTGCTGGCCCCAAGGCCGATGCGTTGCTTCCGATGTCTTGAAGTTGGACACGTAAGAGACCAGTGCAAAGCAGAGATAGACCGTAGCAGCCAATGCTACGCGCGACGACAGTAATGGACGTCCAATAATGGACCGTAAACTAAGATTACTGCAGGTGAATATCAACCACTCGGCCAGAGCTCAGGATCTTCTGCTCCAGAGCATGGCTGAGTGGTCGATAGACATAGCAATTGTGTCCGAACCGTACGCTGTCCCACACCGAGACAACTGGGTGGGGGACAGGGATGGACTGGTAGCGGTTGTCGCCCGCTCCGATTTTCCGCCAGATTTCAGGGTGTTGAAGGGACAGGGTTGCGTTGCCGTGACATCTGGAGGAGTAGCATACGTCGGCGTCTATTTTTCTCCCAACAGACCGCTAGCGGAATTTGAGGCCTGGCTGATGGATATGGAGGCGCTTATCCGACAGTGTCGCCCAAACCACATCATCGTCGCCGGGGACTTCAGTGCGAAGTCTGTTATGTGGGGATCACCAGCGACAGACGCAAGAGGGAAATTGTAGAGGTGGGCTGTAACTACCGGGTTGCAGTTACTGAACCGGGGAGCAATACAAACATGCGTGAGACAGCGAGGCGGCTCCATAGTGGACCTAGCGTTTGCTAACTCCACTGTCGCGCACCGGGTTAGTGACTGGAAAGTACTGGAGGAAACAGAGTCTCTGTCGGACCACCGGTATATCCGATTTGACCTGTCCCATCCAGGAGGTCCGGACAGCTCAAGCAGCTCCCAGTACGAGGAGACCCCCCGCTGGGCTCTCAAACGTATGAACCGTGAGTTCCTACTCGAGGCGGCCATTGTAGAAGCCTGGATATCCACGCCGTGGGCGGGGGAGGTCAGTGTTGACACCGAAGCAAAACACTTGCAGGAGTCAATGACGAGAGTCTGTGACGCCGCTATGCCCCGTGTGAAACGCTTGCCACAACGCCGGAGCGCATACTGGTGGTCAGGAGACCTCGCCCGCCTCCGTAAAGAGTGCGTGGCAGCGAGACGTCAGTACACCAGACATCGCAGGCGGCGGCAACGCGATGAAAACCGGGAGGCTGAGCTGTACGTGTCGTACCGCCAGGCGGTAACTGCGTTTCAAAGGGAGATAGCGCAAGCTAAGGACGCAGCCCGGGGGGAATGGCTGAAAACTTTGGACCGGGATCCATGGGGAAGGCCTTATAAAATGGTCCGTGATAAAGTCCGCGCGTGGGCACGTCCCCTTACAAAGAGCCTAGATCCGTGGTTCCTCCGAGATGTAATGGTTTCCTTATTCCCCGCCGTTAGGAAAGTCTCAGCTTTGACTGCACTCGGTGTTGCTGGTCATGTTCGGAACGCAGAAGATGGTGTGGCGCCGGAGGTGTCACAAGGCGAATTGGCTCGCGCAGTCCACAGACTTAAGACCAAAAACAAAGCCCCCCGGCCCCGACGGTATTCCCGGGCGCGCTTGGGTGGTAGCGCTGGAGGTCCTTGAGCCTCGCTTTAGAGACTTGCTGAACAAGTGCCTGGTACAAGGCTGTTTTCCACGGAGCTGGAAGGTGGGAAAATTAGTGCTCCTGCGGAAGGAAGGCAAACCCGTGGACTCTCCGTCTGCATACAGACCGATTGTTCTGTTAGATGAAGCCGGAAAGCTCTTTGAGCGTATTATTGCCGCACGTCTAACGGAACACCTGGAGACAATTGGGCCAAATCTGGCTGACTGCCAGTATGGCTTCCGCAGAGGCAGGTCCACAATTGATGCAGTGTCGCGGGTGAAAGCATTAGCGGATGACGCCATCTCCCGGCAAGAAGTCGTATTGGCGGTGTCATTAGACATCACCAACGCCTTCAACACCCTCCCCTGGGAATGTATCAAGGAGGCGCTAAAATACCATAGGGTACCTACCTATCTATTTCGGATTCTGGCAGATTATCTATCAGACAGAGAGATAATTTATCCGGGGCGCGATGAATGGGGTAAGTGGAGGATGTCATGCGGTGTCCCACAGGGCTCGGTTCTTGGACCGTGCCTGTGGAATATCGGCTACGACTGGATCCTACGAGGGACAAATCTGCCCGGTGTTCACCTCACGTGCTACGCAGATGACACCTTGGTAACTGCTCGAGGCCAAACATACAGACAGGCAGCAATCTTGGCTACTGCTGCGGTGGCCCAGACTGTCGACCGTATTAAGCGACTGGGACTAAGCGTAAACCTCGGCAAATCTGAGGCCCTATGTTTTCATGGGCCTCGGAAGGGGACCGCCGGCCGGGTCGCAGATAATTGTGGGAGGTGCTCCAATCGCTGTCGAGTCCAAGATGAAGTACCTGGGACTCGTTCTCGACAGCCGATTCAACTTTAAAGAGCACTTCCGGCAGCTGTCCCCGAAACTGATTAGGGCTGCATCAGCCTTGGGAAGTCTGTTGCCAAATCTGGGAGGACCAGGAGTCACCTGTCGCCGCCTCTACACAGGGGTCGTAAGGTCGATGGCACTCTACGGAGCCCCTATTTGGGTAAGCGCCCTGAATGGCCATAACCTAGCACTCTTGCGGAGACCGCAGAGAGTTATGGCCATAAGAGCGATTAGAGGATATCGCACCGTGTCGTTTGAGGCGGCGTGTTTACTGGCAGGTACAATACCGTGGGACTTGGATGCGCAAATGCTGGCTCAGCTCTACCACGAAATGTCGAAAGCACGGACCAGGGGTGAGTGTCCTACCCCTGAGGTGATGCGGCGTTGGCGTGAGATGGGTTGGCAAGATGCAATGACGAAATGGGAGCAAAGGCTCCAAAACCCTACTGCGGGCAAACTGACGGTGGAGGCTTTTCGTCCCGTCTTAAAAAAACTGGACGAAAAGAAAAACTGGTGCGCTCTCGTTTCGGCTCACCCAAATTCTTACAGGTCATGGCTGTTTCGGCCGATACCTGCACAAGATAGCCAAACGAGCAAACGCCAAAGTGTCACGAGTGCGGCAGCGCCGAAGACACGGCGCAACACACTCTCCAGGAGTGCCCAGCGTGGGTTGACCAGCGAACGACCCTAGCTGCCGTGGTAGGCACTGATCACTCCCTACTCAGCATCGCTACAGCGATGACGAGCGGCGAGGCAGGCTGGAATGCGGTCCGTAACTTCTGTGAGGAAGTTATGGGACTGAAAGAGGTGGCAGAGCGCAACAGAGAGGCTGACCCTCTTAGTCTGCCTCTGCGAAGACGTAAGGCTAGAGGCAGACGGCGACTGGCACAAGATCGCCAACTTCCTATATAGTAAAGGGACTGGGTGGCAAGTTCGGGGGGTACTGGCTACCCGACAAGAAAGTCCTTTGAGGATGAGCGATGCGTCCGTGTTCCACAAATCGCCATCGAGACGAATAGAGCAGGATCTGCTCTTTCGAGAGGAGGTCCGGATAACGGACCAGCGCGGTCGGGGTTGCGGTTGAATGCGACGATTTCCCGTAACTCTGGCCAACTATGCGCGCTGGTGGAACACCCCAGGGTTTTTAGTGGGTAGGCCGTCACTTTGGTGATGGAGAGTCCCACATAACCACTGGCCTCCCTCCCGAGGGCTGGTGGCATATGTAAAGTATTTTACCTGGGTCAAAAAAAAAAAAAAAAAAAAGGTTAGGTTAGGTTAGGTTAGGTTGGGTTAGGTTGGGGTGCGGTGGGGTGCGGGGATCGGGAACCTCCACGTGGTGCACTCCGGGCAACGTCACTCGGTAACTTATCTTTGATATCTTACCCAGTGGCGGCTAATTCCGGTCGGGGAAGGCCGAACTTCTGAACGTGCTTCTCACCCTTAGAGTTGCACGAGCAGAAGTTTGGTAGGGGGGGGACTGGAATGACTTGGTATGTTAGTGGGCTGATACGCTATCTGGCCTACTAATATCCAAGTCATTTCAGAAAGTGAGGAGTGTCCTCTCCAGACTACTCTGATTGGCAGAGAAGTCTGGTAGATGGACCAGGGCGCTGCATAAGCGCATGAGAGGAGAGGATCCTTGGAGGATCGGGAACCAAATCTCAAGGTTCGGGGGTTACCGAGGGGAGTGTCTGGCGCGGGGTCCGAAACTGCGCTGCTTACAGGGCGTAGTTTCGGACTCGCGATCCAGGCATGGTCGACGGAGGTCGGCCGCTAGACCCCCCACAGGGAGCTTCACCCTATGAAGCAAAAGAACTATGAAGAAAAGTGAAATTAATAAAACTACCCAGGAGGGTCCCCGAAAGGGGGAATCCCTCCAGGCTCCGGCCTGCAGTCCCCATTCGTTTTCTGGGGGGGACAAATTTCACTCAATCTCTACTAACGACGACAATGGCACGCATACAACGGATTCGATTCAAGCAAGCGGATTGGCAATTGAAGCAACGAGCAGGAAGGAGACTCGTGCTACGCGCTCAAGAAGGAAGGAGTGTACACTCTTCGTACAACCTGAAGGGGACTCCAACGCCTCCTTAAGACGTAGCAGGACATCGGTCTCCTCAGAGAGGAAGCGGCCTCGCTCCGATGACCGGAGCAGCTGCGGAGGCGAGCCGTTGAGCACCGACCCTGAGTCGGATGCTCCGGCCGCCAAAGTGCAGAATGTGCCGAGGCGTGGCAGAGGCCGACCGCCGACGACAGGCGAGGGCGTGGGCCGAGCTGCGGCCAAGGCGGCAGCGTTGGCTGCGCAAAAGAGGGAGATGGAGAAGAGGGCGGAAGAACTGGTGGCCCGCATGTCTACTCCCACCCACTCAGCGGACGTCTCTTTGAGGCCGACGTCTGAGTCGGAGGTAGAGTCGTTTGGGCTCTCCATGACCGAGGCGGAGAGGAACGAAGGGATCGAGCACGAGAGGGAACTGGACGAAAGACGGGAGAAGTGCTACGCCACGATCGAGCACGTGGCGTCACGCTCCGGCAACTTGTCCGGGCCTTTCCAGAGTGCCCTGTTCAAGGCGGTTGATGCCTTGAAACAGGTGCACTCTGAGTACGAGTTCAGGCTCACCGGAAGAGAGGGGATGTCTTTCATCCACGCAAACAAGAGGCATCGCGATGAAATTAGAGATCTCCGCAAAGAGGTGGAGAAGCTCCGCAAGGAGCTCAAGGCGAAAAGCGCGGCGACTCCCCCGCCAGCGCCTAAGAGGTCCCCCGGCCCGTCAGCACGGTCCGCCCCGGCTCTTGAAGAGCTGGAGCAGCGGATAGTGCGGCAGGTCGGGGATATGGTGAATGCCAGACTGGCGGCAATGGAGGAGCGCCTTCTCCCCGAGAAGCGCGCCAGACCTCCACTCGCCAGCGACCGCGGTCACGAGGTGCGGGCACCGGTTCCTGGGTGCTCTTCTGCGCCCATGGATCAGGAGCCGACAGCCTCGACTGCGGTCTTGGAGGAGCTATGGCCGCCCCCAAAGTACCCCAAGGGCAAGGGCCCGGGAAAGGGAAAAGGGAAGGCGGCCAAAACACCGGACGTGACAGTGGGCGGCAAAACCGTGACCACCGGACGAGACGAAGCCCCGCCACCTCATTCAGCTGTCAGCGGCTGGATGGAGGTGGTGAGTAAGGGCAAGAGGAGGAAGAGGACGAAGAGGGAGGCAACCGGGACCTCGGCATCCAGAGCGAAGAGGGCGCCGAAGCCGAGGATCCGGGTCCCGCGCACAGCGGCTGTGGTTATAACCATCCAGCCGGATGCCGCGGCACGAAGACTCACCTATAGGGCGGCCTTGGAGGAGGCCAAGAAGCACATCGATCTGGAAGCGATGGGGATCGGGCCTGTTGGCTTCCGCACGGCCGCCACAGGAGGAAAGGTGATGGAACTGGTGGGGGAGGACAACGCTGCTAAGGCGAACTCCCTGGCAATCAAGTTACGGGAGATTTTTAGGACGGAGGACATCCGAATCACTCGACCGGACAAGTGCGCGGAGTTGCGCATTTCTGGTCTGGATGATTCGGTGTCCAAGGAGGAAGTGGCCCTGGCCATATCGGGTGTTGCGGAGTGCCCCGATGACCTTGTCAAGGTTAGTGACATCAGTCGCGACGCAGGGGCACCGGGACTGCGGTCGTCCGGTGCCCCGCGCAGCAGCGGCAAGGCAGGTCGCGAAGTGCGACCGCCTAAAGGTGGGTGGAGTTCGGCGCGCCTTCGCGTGCTGGATCCACGTCCACTGCGCTGTTTCCGGTGCCTGGTAGCTGGGCACGTCCGGGAGCAGTGCAAGTCAGTGGTCGACCGTAGCAGTACTTGCTACCGGTGCAGTCGACCCGGACATAGGGCCAACGGGTGCTCGGCTGAGCCACACTGCGCATTGTGCGCGGAAGCGAGCAAACCAGCCGGGCACCGCATTGGAGGCAAGGGTTGTCCTTTGCCTCCGAGGCGCAAGCCTGGTTTGCCAGAGGGGCAGAACCCAGGCGACTCTGGGCGTCGGGTTCGGGGGAACCCGGCGTCCACAAAGGAGTCAGTGAGGGCGAGCGATGTGCCGGTATCCCGCACATCGCCGCCGTAGCGGGTGGAGCCATAGCTCCCTGTGGTGAGGTCCCAGCGGACCAGCGTCGTGGAGACGGGGTCGCGGATGAGTACATTGAGCCCCCGTGACCCCGACTCCTATGGCGTAACGAGGGATACCCCAGTGGTTTTAGTGGGTAGGCCGTCGGTCGGGAGGACGGAGAGTCCCACATAACCACCGGCTCCCCCCGGGGTCGGTGGTATGTATAAAGCATTTCCGCTGGGTTAAAAAAAAAAAAAAAAAAAAAAGGTTGGGGTGCGGTGATCGGGAACCTCCACGTGGTGCACCCTGGGCAACGTCACTCGGTAACTTATCTCTGATATCTTACTGACTGACTGGGGACTGGAATGACTTGGAATGTTAGTGGGCTGATACGCTATCTGGCCTACTAACATCCTAGTCATTTCAGAAAGTGGTGGTTTTGTCCTCTGGAGGACTCTGATGGCAGAGTCCTGCGCAGACGGACATCGGGCGCCCAAGGCGCAGTGTTGTGGATTCTTCAGGAATCGGTGGGATCGCTTTGCGTTGCGACACTTTGCGATTTTCGTCGGGTGTCGCAACGTGAAGTTACCAAATCTCAAGGTTCGGGGGTTGCCGAGGGGAGTGTCTGGCACGGGAGCCCAAAACTGCGCTGCTTATAGGGCGTAGTTTTGGACTCGCGATCCAGGCATGGTCGACGGGAGGTCGGCCGCTAGACACCCCCAAAAGGGGAGCTTCACCCTTATGAAGCGATCAAAGTTTTAAAATGAACAGTGAATTCAAGAGTACAACTACCCAGGAGGGTCCTCGCGAGAGGGAATCCCTCCACGCTCCGGCGTGCAGTCCCCATTCGTACTCTGGGGGGGACAAAATTCACTCGATCGATAATAATGACGACTCAGGCAAACGTTTAACGGACCCGATTTGGCTAACGAATTGGTGATGGGCGGAGCGAGCAGACGCGAGGCGCGCGTTATGCTTACCAGGTATGAGGAGAGTGGTCTGTTTCTCAGTCCGGTGGATGACTCGGACTCTCACAGCGTGGCGTCCATGGGGTCGCCACCGCTGAGACAGTCACCGAGACTCACTCGGCGGAAACGATCGCGCAATGATAGCGGTGACGGAGAACTCGTGACCTCTGGGAGCGAGTCCGAAGCCCCGGCCGCTAAGGTGGGAAATGCGCCAAGGCGCGGCAGAGGACGACCGCCCACCACGGGCCAGTACGCCGGGCTTGCCGCTGCTAAGGCTGCTCTGATTGCTGCCCAGAGAGAGGAACTGGAGTTGCAGGCAGAGAAAGAGGTCGCTGCAATGTCCCAGCAAATCCGTTCGGCGAGGGCGACATCAAGTAGAATGTCGGAGTCGTCGGCGGACCGAGGGGAGGAGCTAGTGGCGGATCTGACAGATAGGGCAATGCAGTGCATTGCCGCGATCGTCTCCGTGGCTGCGAGGTCTGGGAATCTTAAGGGTACGTTTCCACGTACCCTTAAGGAATCAGCAACTTCGCTCCGCGAGATCATTGGGGACCTCAGGGAGAGAACCACAAGCGAGGAAACGGAAAAGCTGCAGCGCGCCAACACGCGCCTTCAGACCGAAGTCTCGGAGCTCCGGAAGGAGATCGTTGAGCTTCGAAGGGAAATGCTGGAGACGCGCGCAGCTGAAAAAGAGACCGGACGTGCATATCCCGACGGTTCGAAACAGGCTTACTCAGCTCCAGCGGAACTCGAGCAGCGGCTGGTTCGCCAAGTCGGCGAAATGTTAAATGCGCGTATGGCGGCGCTGGAGGAACGGCTTCTCCCTAAGAAGCGCGTCAGACCTCCGCTGGCCGCCGACCGCAAAGGTGAAACGCAGGCCAGACCAACTGGAAGTGTTGACCCGGGGCTGTCAACATCTTCCTACTCCGTGGAGGAGTTTGTCATGCCTGCCGGGAGTGCTGCCGCCGCTGTCGGCAAGTACTCGAAGAAGAAAACTCCGGCCGAGATAGCGGAAAGAAGGCGGAAGATTCTGGGGCGTCCGCCGGGGGCGCCTCTGCCTCCAGCTATGGACCCCTGGCTTAATCCTCCAGAGGAGGTAATTGCGGTGATGGAGACGGATGAGCAGCCTCCTCAAACGGCCCACAAGGGCAAAGGAAAAGGCAAGAAGACCAAGTCTTCCAAGATGGTGAATCCATCTGCCAGTGAGGATCCAGGCCCCTCACGTACTAACATAGTTGGCCCCAGTTTTGCGGGCGTGTTAAAGGGGGGATCAAACCAGGCCCAGAAGACCAAGAAGGCTAAGAAGGCCTCGGCCGAGCAGCCAGTGAAGAGGAAGTCCAATGTGCCTAGGATACGTGTCGCTCGCACCTCGGTTGTCATCATGACGATGCAACCCGGGGCTTCAGAGAGGGGGAGTGACTTATGCGAAGGCTCTCGAGGAGGCGCGGAAAAGGATCAAGCCTGAGGAGCTGGGAATCCAATCCGTCAAGTTCCGACATGCGGCCACTGGTGGCCGAGTATTGGAGTTGGCAGGGGAGAGCAACGCTGCAAAGGCGGATGCTCTCGCTAATAGTCTGCAGGCACTTTTTAAGCCCGAAGACATACGAGTCAACAGACCGCAGAAAAGCGCGGAGCTGCGCCTCAGTGGGCTCGATGACTCGGTGTCAAAGGTGGAGGTGGCCGAGGTCATCGAAAGATTGGGAGATTGTAGCCCTGACATCGAGTGGCCAAGTCACTCAACCCGTACGTGACGCTTCGTCTCTGCCACGTCCACACAGCTCGGCCGATGCCGGTTGGGTGGAGGTAGCAAAGAAGAAGAAAAACAAGAAGAAGAAGACAGTGACCCCGGCATCAGAGGCAAAGAAGACGCCTAAAAAGCCGAGGATCAGAGTCCCTCGCACCTCGGTCGTCATCATGACGATACAACCCGGGGCTGCCGAGAGGGGTGTATCCTACGCAGAGGCCTTGGCGGAAGCGAAGAGACGGATTGACCCGGAGGAGTTGGGGATCCAGTCTCTTACCTTCAGACGTGCGGTCACAGGTGGTCGAGTGTTTGAGTTGGCAGGAGAGGGGGAATGCTGCAAAAGCAGATACCCTCGCTAATAGACTAAGAACGGTCTTTAAGCACGAAGACATCCGGGTCCACAGACCTGAAAAGTGCGCGGAATTACGCCTGTCCGGTCTAGATGACTCGGTGTCGAAGGTGGAGGTGGCAGAGGCCATTCAGAGGTTAGGAGGATGTGGCCCGGAATCGATCAGGGTCAAGGACATCCACCGTAACGCTGCAGGTATTGGGACGACCTTCGTGCAATGCCCGGCAGCGGCGGCCAAGAAACTCGCCCAGAGCGAGAGGATAAAGGTGGGGTGGGTGTCAGTACGCGTCAAGCTGCTGGCCCCACGGCCTTTGCGCTGCTACCGATGCCTGGAAGTTGGGCATGTCCGGGAGCAGTGTGAAGGCAGAGTGGATAGAAGTAGCCAATGCTACCGATGTGGCCAGTCTGGTCACAAAGCGGGTGATTGCTCGGCTGAGCCACACTGCACTTTGTGTGCAGCAGCAAGCAAGCCGGCCGGACATCGCATTGGGGGCAAAGCCTGCGCCTTGCCACCACCGAAGAAAAAGAAGCGAGCTACACTGGTAGCTACGATAGAACCTCTGGGCGTCGGGTTCTGGGGGGACCCGGCGCTCAACCAGAGAGACTCGCGAGGGTGCGCGATGTGCCTGAGTCCCACACATCGCCACTGTGACGGGTGGAGCAAAAGCTCCCCGAGACGTGGTTCCAGCGAACCAGCGTCGTGGAGACCGGGTTGCGGAAGAGTGCATTGAGCCCCCGTGACTCCGGCTCCTAGGGCGCTTTGAGGGATCTCCCCAGTGGTTTTAGTGGGTAGGCCGTCGGTCGGGAGGACGGAGAGTCCCACATAACCACCGGCTTCCCCCCGGGGTCGGTGGTATGTATAAAGCATTTCCACTGGGTTAAAAAAAAAAAAAAAAAAAAAAAGGTTAGGTTAGGTTTTTTTTTTTTTTTTTTTCTGTCCGGGCGCAGAGGCCCGGGCCGCGAGCTATGTCCCTAATATGGGGGTCAGGGGATTAGGACCGGGTTCTTTATTATTTCCAAAATGTCAATATTTATAAAATGTCATCTTAAGATCTACATATTCTTATTTCTTAATTATACTAACTAACTTAACTTCGTTTTGTTCCTATTTATAACTTTTTCATTTATTGCTATGCAGTAGTTTATAAATATATTTCCAATTTGATCACTTAGCATAATTTCATTAATATTGTCTGCCGTTATCTTAACTCCCATTTCTTCCTCTACTTCGTGGCGCTCTTTTCCGAAAACCGCACACTCCACAATGATGTGAATAGGTGACTCTTGTGAATCTGGCTGGCAAATGCATGATGGACTCTCCTTCAATTTGAACCGATGTAAATATTGGGAGAATCCACCATGTCCCGTTAGGATTTGTGTCATTGTGCCTGTCGGTTTCATTCGACGTATTATGCGATATGCCGTTTTAATGTCCGGAAAGAAAGCTTTTGTGGTACGCGCCGTACCACCTGCCCCATATCTCCGGTTCCACTCATCCAGCGTATTTATCCGGATTTGTCGCTTAATGAACGAAACCGGACACCTGTCGTATGCGGGTCTTGTTCTTGTTTTTAGAGCTGCCTCCTTTGCCAGTTCGTCTGCTCGCTCATTGCCTTCGAAGCCCGCGTGTGCCTTAATCCAAAACAGATGTACCTGTCTTCCTGTTCTGGCACACTTATTAAGGTTATTGCGGGCGTCTACTGCGAGAGGGTTCAGCGATGCGACGTTGACTATGGAATCGAGAGCAGCCCTTGAGTCGCTGTACACATTCGAAGCTGGTTTCCGATATTTTGAGCACCTCCTCTGTAGCTTTACATATAGCCAACAGTTCCGCTTGATAGACCGTGCAGTATGACGACAGCTTCATCTTTCGGGTCTTGGTTTCGTTGGCACCGATCCATAAGGATAATGCCGCCCCCCACTTTACCGTCAATTTTGCTGCCGTCAGTAAATATCTTGACTGCATGGTCTATGTTGTTTTCCACGCTTTCGCGATCCACCAAACTTGCGTACTTTAGGCTTATATGTTCAGCTGGATGAGGAGTATCTGGAAACGCCGTACGTCGTTCGATTTCCCCCATCTCCCAGCACCGGCTGTGGTACCCCCCTCTTCGCCTCATACAGGGCCGCGGCCTCTTGTATTCTAAGGTCCAAGGGTAATATCCCAGCCAGTACCAGCGCCGAGTTTAGGGAGACCGTTCGATGAGCTTTGCACAATTTTTGCGCGAAACCTCTTTGGACGGCGTTTAGGTGCTTGATTATCCCCAGCTTCTTCGTAGCCTGACCCCACACACTCGAGGCGTACATAATGGTAGGCTCAACCACTGCGTTGTATATGGTTCGTACCACTTCAGGGTGAAGACCCCAGCTCACTCTTGCTGCTTTGGACACCTGTTTGTATATGTTGACAGCTTTCCTACATATGTTGGCAGTATGGTTGTTCCAGGTCAGCTTATTGTCTATGGTCACACCCAGGAGCTTAATTTCACTGGTTAGTTTGATGTCGATCTCGCCCATTCTCAAGTGCGGGGTGTCATAGATCAACTTCCGGGTCATCAGCATCGCTGTGGTCTTGTGTGGACCAAATTTAAGTTTGTTATTGACACCCCACTCCTGAGCCCAGGCGAGAGCGGCATTCGCTTTCCTCTGTACCTCCAGTGCCGTGTGACCATCGACAACCAGTACCACATCGTCAGCGAAGGCCTGGGCGTAAACATCTTTCCTCTCTAGCGTCTTTAGTAGGGGGTCTAATAGGAGGTTCCAAAAAATTGGGCCTCCTATAGAACCTTGGACACACCCTTTGTTCGTGCTCTTTGAGTACTCTTCGCCCAGGTACCTCACCGTCACGCTGCGATCACTTAGGTAGCTGTTTACCATACTGCGGATGTTTTTGGGACAGTTTTCCTCAGCCAATCGTGTCTTGATAGCCGGCCACCAGGCGCTATCGAAGGCTCCTTCTATATCCAACGAGACCATTACCACTAGTTTTTTAAGTGTGATGTTATTTTCACATGGTTCATTAGATCATAGAGGGAGTCCTCTGTGCTTCTCTGGGGCATAAAACCGTATTGGCGAGTACTTATTCTGCTGTACAGGTGCCATTTTAGCCTCCCCACTACCATTTTTTCTAAGATCTTCCCCAACACTGGAAGAAGCCCAATAGGCCTATAAGATTTTGGGTTCGTGTAGTCCTGCTTTCCCGGTTTTCGCAGGACTACTACCGTGGCCCTCTTCCATATATTGGGAAAGTAACCAATTTGGAGACATTTATTAGTTATTGCCAGAAAAAGTTGGGGTTTCACCGCTATTGCCTGCCTGCATATGTCTGCCGTGAGACCGTCCTCCCCGGGGGCCTTTTTTGGGTCAAAGCTTTCCACCGACATTTGCAGCTCTTTTGTTGTGAATGGCGGGTCATGACCGTCATGGTCCTCCACTACTCGCTCAGCCAGTTTTCTCACATGTCCGTGGTAAGCACTGTCCTCAGCTTCTGTATCTTCGGGGTAGAACGTTCCCGCCAGCTCCCTAACCGACTCACCAGCACTCAGTGTCCTACCGTCTCTACTCAGGGGTAAGTCCTCCTGTCTATCCCTTGTCCCTTTCATAACCCTATAAATTCCCTGCCACACGCTTTCCTATCCTGTTTTTCACAAAATTCTTTCCAACTTTTATTTGTTCTTGTTTAGCCTTACTCTCATATTTTTCTTTTGCTTGCAGGTACTCAGCAACGACTCGCTCTCTCCGGATTGGCGCAGCACAGCGAATTCGTCGTTTTTGGTTGCAACGTCTCTTTAGCACGGCGAGCTCGTCACTCCACCAAGGTAGGCTGTTTTGGCTTTTGCGTTTTAGCGCAGGTATGGTATTACTACATGTTTCTATTATAATTTGTGTGTATTTATTTATGTACTTTTCCAAATCTGTTTTATTGTTCAATTTTATTGTTTCTGTTGTATTTATGTTTCGTTCAATTAGCAGCTGGGTCATCCTCTCACGAAAATGGCTCCAGTTAGCTTTTTACAGTTAAACTTTTTGTGGTCCTTTCTACGCTGAAACCTTTAGCCCTCTCTAGGTAGATATTAAATATGATGGTGTTGTGGTCCGAGCTCGTCATGCCCTGATCGACGTGCCACCCGTTGATATATTGGGTAAGTTGCGTTGAACACGACGTGATATCGACGTAGCTGCTGTATATTTTCCTCCTCTGACGGTGAAAAAGTCGGCACTGAGTAGTCGCTGTTGAGGACCTGCATATTAAAATCCTCTAAAATACCTGCCATTTGATCCCCCTATCATCGATGGTTGGGCTACCCCACCACGGACTCTTTGCGTTAGCGTCACCTCCCATGATTACATGGTGTTGTGTATAATTTTAACCCTGTTAAGCTGCTCCAGGTATGGCTCGATTGGAGCTGGGTGTGGTTCGAAATAGAAAGAGACTACGAGAATCTCCCACGCTTTGTCCTAACCCTAACTACCACAATATTGTTAGTGGTGAATTCCGGACACGTGATGACGTCCAGGTCTGCGTCGAAAACGGCTATTGCCGCTTTTACCGGGCCATCACTAGGCTTTTCGCATTGGAAAATTCTCGCACCTCTGTAGCTTTTCATTTTCCCCACTCCACCGGTGTAGGGCTCCTGGAGCAATGCCATAGCTAGTTTTTGTTGTGACCCTCTTGCATAAGTTCCGCTGTAGCGAGCTCCATCCGTCTTAAATTTGCCTGGGCCACAACATATGGTCGGATATTTTGATTAACAGGGTTAGCATTTGCGACAACTTTAGCAGTACGCTATTGCGGTACGCGCTAATTTGCCCCATTTTCGCCTGATCACACATTCTTGGCTAAATGCGTTGTGGTCCCATGTTTCCATTTTGCCTGCAAACAGTTGCAGCAGGATGGGGTACTTCCCGTGGCATAGCTCTCGCATTGGTCTTTCTTGTGGGGGCCTCCACAGTGGCTGCATTTTTCCAACGTTTCCTTGCAGAAACGTCGGCCATGCCCGTAGCCCAGGCAGAGCGAGCACTGGACGAGCGGCGATTGGTCTACTACCCGTACACGCTGGAGGTCCAAGTGTACCGCTCCGGCCTGGGTCAGGCGCTGCCACACTTTGGGAGACACCCTCACAATTATGTGGTGTGAGTGCGGGTTTCTTGCTCTCTTTTTAAATGCTATGTCAATTCGGATTTCCTCTTTCTCAATTCCCGCAAAGATTCCTTTATTCTGGGTTCTAAGAGCTTTTAGGATGTCTTCGTCGCTGTTATGTTGGAACACATCTCGAAGGGCGACCAGTGGATCCTTGTTTTTAACATCCTCAACGGTAAGTTCTTTTGACTTTGCTAGTCTTTCTTTGACCTTTGTCCTTTCCTCTTTTGTTTTGCACCCTACTATCACTTTCCTGTCTTTAGCTTTTCTTATCCTCTCTATTTCAACGCCTCCATCCTTCGCATTTATTGCTTTCCTAATCCTTTCCATGACTTGTTCCCCAGTGTCCTGCTCGTTTGTTGCGGCAACGACCACAGAGTGCAGCGTTTTCTGGTCCGTCCGTTGGATCTCCGTTTTTCTCGCCGCCACGCTAGCGTACGTTCCTTTTTCTAATGTTGCCTTTAATTCGCTAATTTTGTTATTGTTTTCTTCTATCATTTTTGTTTGTCTTTCTATTAATATTTCTATTTCGTGTGTTGAGGAGCGTCTCGCGGCCGGCTCACTCCGTCTAAAACTAGCTTCTGTGACGAGGTCCACTAGACGTCCGACATCATCCAATACCGATTGTACTATATCTTTTCTTGTGTTCCTCGTCAATTTTAAGTTTTGCTTAATACTCGTATGCAGGTTTTGCGCTTCCCTGACTTCCACCGGCATAACGTCTGGGAAAACACTCGCGGTGGAAGCGTGTGATGTAGCACTGGGCGGGCTGAACAAGCAGCGCGCAGTGGGCAGCGGTGCAGCGGTGACCGCGGGTGGCGTGCGTGACGTCAGCTCGGAATGGCTGGGCCCGGGGTGCCCCGCCCTCCTCCCTCCACTGCCACTGCGCACGCTCGGGCTCTGTGTCTGCGGCGGCGGGGTGATATCTCTCTCTGTGTTCACCAGTTTCATGATATTCGCTTTGTCCATTTTCTTTGTCAAATTGTGCTTGGGTGTGCGGAACATAGTGAGATTTTTGGCTAATTTGGGACAGCCCACGGGTAACTAAGAACAGCATCGAATATAAGGTTTTTGAAATCCCTCACAAGGAGGTCGTCCAATATCCAACAGTGCTCAAAATAGAATAAAATGTAAATTGTATGTACTAATTATTTTAAAACAAATGATCAGATTGGAAACATTTAAATATAAAGTACGAGGGGTGATCCAAAAGTAATGATAATCAATAATAAACACAATGAATAAAATCAAAAACTAAATTTATTTCTCAACATAGTCTCCTAGCAAGTCTATACATTTAGTCCATCTCTTATCTAAACCTAAAATTCCCTTAGAAAAAAATCTTTATCTTGACTCTCAAAAGTCCTCAACCGCGGCCATCACGTCGCTATCATCGTCAAATTTCTTGCCCCGGAGGTGTTCCTTGAGTCGTGGAAAGAGATAGAAGTCACTGGGGGCTAGATCTGGTGAATAGGGGGGGTGTTCCACCAGCTCAAAGCCCGCTTCCTGAATGGCAGCCATGGCAATTGCAGCTTTGTGAACCGGTGCGTTGTCTTGATGGAACAGCACTCCAGCCCGCAGTTTGCCTCGCCTTTTCTCCTTAATAGCCTCCCGCAATCTTCTTATTTGTTCTGCATAGTAGGAGCCTGTAATAGTGGCCCCCTTTTCCAAGTAGTCCACCATGATTATTCCTTCAGCGTCCCAAAAAACAGACGCCATAACCTTCCCTGCTGAGCTTGACACTTTGAATTTCTTCGGCGTCGGTTCATCGGATCGTTTCCATGTCATCGATTGTTGTTTTGTTTCAGGATCAAAATGGTGGATCCAGGTTTCGTCCATGGTCACAAAACGTGACAAAAAAATTATCCTTGTCTGCCTGGAACTTTTCGAGATTTGCTCTTGACATATCGACTCGTTTCTTCTTTTGCTCGTCGTTTAACATTTTCTGTACCCAACGCGCGGAGACCTTTCTCATATGCAATTCGTTCACAAGGATTCTTTGAATGCTGCCATATGAGATCCCTGTGATCTCAGCTACATGCCTGATAGTCACTCTTCGATCTTCCAATACAACTTCTTCAACTTTTTTCACATTTTCTCCAGTGAGGGACGTCGATGGGCGCCCTTCGCGGTGTTCGTCTTCCGTCGATGTTCTTCCCAGCTTAAACTCCTTAGCCCAGCATGCAACTGTGGAATATGGAGGAGAACAGTCCCCTAATGTTTCCACCAAGTCGCTGTGTATGTCTTTGGTAGACATTTTTTTCAAGCAGAGGTATTTAATGACAGCTCTGATTTCGTGTTTTTCCATTTTGATGTTCACTCCTTGACAGTCCGTATTCAAATGAATGTAGCTCCCGGGAATCGTGGCCTATTTATATGATTTTTTTTTCCTGAACTAGTGGGTAATTGAGCAAGTGACTGTAATTTTTTTGTATTTTTGTGTGCACTAGAAATAACTGATTATCATTACTTTTGGATCACCCCTCGTAAATGTCAGTAACTATGTTGCGTTTCTTGTTTCAGGTGGAGTCATGCAGCATCGTCCGGCGAACACCGACCAGTTAGGTAAGTTAAGTAATACGCAGTCTTTGTCTATTAAATCTTTGAAGTTTAAGATAAATGGTCGGTATACAAATAAAATAAGAAGCTATGAAGTTGCGGTACCGAATTGTATTAAATTTGTGGGTTTTGTAAGGTGTATCTGTGTGTATATGTATGCTGTGGTGGATATGTGTCTGTGTTTGTGTTGAGTAGATGTATACCGATCATAACAATTTTTTTGCGCACTTGTAGGTCAGCCCAGCCAATGTGTAGAGTCGCAATAGTCCTAGAACCTAACTAAACCTAAATAAAATCTATTTTACACTAAAAATAGACAATACAGTACAATAATCGTGTGGCGCAGCCCACGTTCCTTCACCGTTCCAAATTTCAGTAAAATCGGACCACAAACAAAAAAGTTATAAAATATTTACAGTTTCGCAAATCCAGTTCGCCAACCTAGTGGATGACTAATGGGTGGGCGGGCGGGCAAAAAAATTTTCTTCGTCAGCCGATAACTCCCGAACCGTGAGAGATAGACTCTCGAAAGTAGTCTTAAAATTTAGGTCTGCGCTAGACCCTTCGTTTGAAAGCGTCGGGGATAGCGAGACGTTTCGACAACGCGAGTTATCGGTGGGCGAAGGAAAACGACGCGAGAAAGGTGCCGGTCTCCACAAGGCCGAGCGACGCACCGAAGCCTTGGAGCCGCTCGACGAACGGGGAGGTGCCCTGTCTGTGTCTGTGTCTAGAATTTATGAAAAAAAAATAAAAATTTACTTAATTATGACACTTAACGGAAAGCATCGACGTGGATATAAATAATTTTGTATGTGAATTTGAAATGAATTGACTATAATTATTGATGTTAATTTAGTTGGGTACCTTCCACCGCACGCCAAAGAGTCTTAACCGACAGCAAAAAATGATAGTTTTATGAAAAAAGCCTTGAAAATCAACGGAAACTAGAAATATTTATATGAACGTATGTACGGTTTATTACCTGTGTCGTCAGTAGTAGGTGAGTGAGTCTATCGCCTGTTTACTTCTTGGACGGACACACTACGAGGGAGAACAAACAAACAAAAATGTTTTAGGTAAAATGACAATTAACATGAATTTAAAATGAAACAATTAAATTAATTTAAAACGTTACGTGAACAACAAAAAGAAAAAACACCAACAATTTTGAAAGTTAGCACAGGTAGGTACTTCGAAACGCGACCGTTTCGCTCAATTTATATCAATCGACTGCGGTGGGAGGTATCAAAAAAAATGTTTACGTACTTCATAGGCACTCGTAAGTACCTACAAGTCCAAAATAAATTGAAGGAAAAAAACAAAAAAAAAAGTTTGGTGAACTGGAAGTGCAAAACGTAGGGGGTTCGATTCCCGGCAGTAGTAGGTTAGGTTAGGTTAGGTTAGGTTAGGTTAGGTTGGGGTGGGGTGCGAGGTTCGGGAACCTCCGCGTGGTGTACCCTGGGCATCACACAACAACTTGCCCCGGTGGCATCTTGTTGTGTGATGGCAAATCTCGGGCGAGATGGAAAGGGCTTCTACGCGTGAACCCGAGAGGGTCACGTGTAGAAGTCTAGGTGGTGGGGGGTCCCCTGGGAGCTGTGTGCTAAGCTGGGAGCTCGCAGGTGGACTAGGGGAGGAGATCCCTCAGGGGTCGTAGAGAAGCTGTGCGTAGCGACATCTGGCGTTTTCGCTGGTTGTCGCTGCGCACAGCAGCCAATTCTCAAGGTTTGGGGGTCGCCGAGGAGAGTGTCTGGCACGCGAGACCGAGACTGCGCTGCTTACAGGGCGCGGTCTCGGGCTTGCGATCCACGCATGGTCGGCGGGAGGCCGGCCGCTAGACCCCACCCAGGGGAGCTATACCCTTTCATTTAGCAACACTACAAAAATAATGAACATAAGCGGTTTTAAAGGATTTACCCAGGAGGGTCCCGAGAGGGGAATCCTCCACGCTTCGGCGTGCTGCCCCACGTACTCTGGGGGGGGCGAAAACAGCTTAGATTTTCACAACAACGACCATGGCTTTCGCACAACGGACTCTGACCGCACACGGAAGGGATCTGAGGAGGAGGAGAAGAAGAAGGAGGCGCGCGTGGTTCTGACGCGCATCGACCTGGCGACGGAGGAGGAAACGGATGGCTCCAGCGACATTAGACTGTCGTTGTCCGGCTCTTCTGAGGACTCTCTCGGAAGAGGAGCTTGGGCAGGAGGGCTACGACAGCTGCCGCTCCCGCTCCTGCTACGGGTCCAGTGATACCCTGGAGGGCCCAACGGCCACCAAGGTACCTGCAGCCCGGAGAGGAGAGGCAGAGGAAGGCCACCTACGACTGGGATGTACGTGGGCATGGCGAAGGCGGTGAAGGAGCTGAACTGCGCTCGGGAGGAGCAGATCAAGCTCGATGCGGAGGCCGAACTGGCGAAGAGGCAGCGTGAGCGCAACGACAGGGCACGGGCGTATTTCCGTAAAGACCCGCGACTCCCTGGCACTCATGATGCGGCTGCGCTCGAGAGGGTCATCTCGGACTCGGTGGCCACAATTACAGAAGTGGCCACCAAGTCCAAGAATCTCAAGGGCACATTCATTCACGCCCTTAAGGATGCTGCACACGTGGTGCAGAACACGTACACCGAGATGCGCGGGCGTACGATGTCGGAGGAGGTGGCCTTGCTCGTAGAGGCCAACCATAAGCTCACGGCGGAGCTTAAGGTATTACGCCAAGAGGTGGAGCAGCTACGAGCAAGGCCACTGCCGGCTCCGGCTACTGCTCCTCCCAAGGAATCACCACCTTTGGAGGAGATTATGCGGGCGGTCATGATGCAGGTGGGCACCATGATCAACGCCCGCTTCGAGGGTTGGAGGAGCGGCTGCTCCCACAACAACGCCACAGGCCGCCTCTTGCGGGGACAGGCACAGGAGGAGCCACCGCCGGTGGCCAGCACCTCGAAGACGGTGCCTCTTCTGCCGGTCCACTGGCAAGTGGATCAAAGCGGCGTAAGAAGAAGGCCGGGAGCACTCGTGCCCCGGTAGAAAGTCTTCTCATGGAACCCACTTCTGCGACTTCGCAACCGGCTCCCTCGTTGGAGACTTGGTCAGAAGTCGTTAGACGGGGTTCCAGGAAGAAGAAGAAGAAGAAGAAGTCAGCGCAGGGACCAAGGTCTTCTGCGCCTGACCGAGCCCTGGCTGTCAGGCCGTCTCAGGCTAAGACGAAGGCCCTAAACTCCGCCCCCTCGCACTGCAGCCGTGGTGATCACACTGCAACCGGGAGCGGAGGAGAGGGGTCTCACTTACGCCAGAGTATTGGGGAGGCCAGAGGTCGTATTGACCTCACCAGCCTGAACTTCCACCCTTAAGAATGCGCACTACGGCCACCGGAGCGCGCATCCTTGAGGTGCCGGGAGATGAGAGGGAGGCTAAGGCTGATTGCCTGGCCTCCAAACTACAGGAAGTGTTTGGAGACTCGCCGGAGTTGACGGTGTCACGTCCGACCCTCACCGCAGATTTGCGTGTAAGTGGTCTAGATGACTCCGTCAGCTCTGACGAGTTAGTGGCGGTTCTGGCACGTGCGGGCGGATGCCCAGCGCCAGAAATTAAGGTAGGCGAGCTAAGGCGAGGCCCAGGAGGTATGGGCACCGCCTTTGTCCGATGCCCTGTCGCTGCTGCCAAAAAGTTGGTGGCCAACGGCGGGCGTCTGTTGGTGGGATGGGTCGCGGCGTCGATCAAGCTTCTCGAAGCAAGACCGCGCCGCTGCTTTAGGTGCCTTACACTGGGTCATGTTCGGGCCCAGTGCAAGTCAGATGTTGACCGCAGCGAACAGTGTTATCGCTGCGGTCAACTTGGCCACAAGGCCAAGGACTGCTCTGCCTCCCCGCACTGCACCCTCTGTGCAACAGCGGGAAGGCCGGCGGAGCACCTCTCCGGGGGCAAGGCTTGTGCCGAGCCCCCGTCAAAAACTGGGGTAAGTAGGAGATCCGCTGCGACCAGCTCTGGGTCGCAGCTGACTGGCTCTTCGGCACTAGAGCAGAGGGACAGCATGGAGGAAAGTTAGTATGGCACCGATACTAACTTTCCTCCAGGCGAATATCAATCACTCCGCCCGTGCACAGGACCTTTGCTCCAGTCCATGGCAGAGCGATTGATAACGGTGTGTGGTTGCTGAACCATACCGGGTCCCTCCCAGGTCGGACTGGATCGGGGACCTGGACGGGCTGGTGGCGGTCACCACACAGTCACCGGCTCTCTCACCCGCTCTCGACAAAGTCACGAGGGGAAGTGGCTTTGTCGCGACTGAGGTGGGAGGCATAGTTGTGGTGGGTGTTTACTTCTCTCCCAACAGGGCCCTTGTTGAGTTTGAGAGATTTCTTGACGAGGTAGGGGCCCTGGTGGGACGGAGTCACCCACGCCCAGTCATCGTCCTCGGTGACCTCAATGCCAAATCGGTGGCGTGGGGGTCATCAACGACAGATGTGAGGGGCAGGGAGCTCGGGGAGTGGCTCGCAGTAGTGGGGCTCTGTGTCCTCAATAGAGGCACAGAGCACACGTGCGTGCGGCAATGGGGAGGCTCGGTGGTCGACGTGACCTTTGCCACCCCGGAGCTTGCGCGCCGTGTCCACGGTTGGAAAGTGCTAGTCGATGAGGAGACACTGTCCGATCATCGCTACATTTCGTTCAGTGTCTCACCGTCGACGGCGGAGAGACGACAGGGAACCTCCTGCCGGTGACGGGCCCGAGATGGGGGCTGAAGCGCCTGGACATTGAAAAGCTGCAGGAGGCAGCCATTGTCCAGGCGTGGAACCCTGCTCCATCGCCACCGGTGGACCTCGACGTGGAGGCCGATGCGCTGTGCGTGGCGATGTCGCACGTTTGCGACGCTGCCATGCCGCGCGTTAAGGCCCTCCCTCCAAAACGTCAGGTCTACTGGTGGTCGGAGGAGATTGCGGAGCTTCGACGAAGCTGTGTAGCGAGGCGGCGCCGCTACCAGCATTACCGGCGGAGGAGGCTCCAGGAGCCAGAAGAGCTAGGCGCCCGCTATGCCGCCTACAGGGTAGCGTCAAGAACTCTCCGTGTTGCTATCGACGAGGCCAAATCGGCTTCGTGGAGAAAGCTGCTGGAGACGCTAGATCGGGATCCGTGGGGGCGTCCCTACTTATTGGCAAGGCGAAAGCTTCGCCCCTGGACGCCCCCCGTCACCAGCATGCTGGAGCCACTATTCCTGCGGCGGGTGGTTGAGGGGCTGTTCCCGGCCAGCCCGGGAACTGACTTTGTCCCTCCCACTGCGATGATAGCAACACGGACAGCGGACTCCGAGCGTATAATTGCTGCCCGCCTCGCCAAGCACCTCGACAGGGTGGGCCCAAACCTGTCAGAGAGACAGTTCGGGTTCCGTAGAGGTCGTTCGACAATCGATGCAATTCGTCTTGTCAACGACCTCTACAAAGATGTATCGAGCTCCAGTGGCGGGGTGTTGTTGGCGGTGTCGCTGGATATTGCGAATGCCTTCAACTCACTGCCCTGGATCACGATAAAAGAGGCGCTGGGGTACCATAGAGTACCCCTGTACCTGCGGCAACTCCTTGGGGACTATCTCTCCGATAGAGAGATAGTCTACCCAACGAAGGACGGAGAGGAAGTCAGCCCCATGTCACGAGGGGTTCCACAGGGGTCGGCTCTTGGGCCACCCCTGTGGAATCTCGGCTACGACTGGGTGCTGAGGTGCGGTAACCTCCATGGCATCAGCCTAATATGTTACGCTGATGACACGCTGGTTACCGCAAGGGGGCAGAACTTCCGCCAGGCGGCGGTGCTGGCCACTGCGGGTGTAGCGGCCGTGGTGGCCAGAATCAGGAGTTTGGGCCTGGAGGTGGCGCTCCATAAATCGGAGGCCATCTGCTTTCATGGACCCCGACAGGCGCCACCTGCAGGTGCCAACATAGTGGTGGGCGGTGTGGCCATCCCTGTCAAGCCGACACTGAAGTATCTCGGTGTCGTGCTTGACAGCAGATGGAATTGGGGGCCGCATCTGCGTCAACTTACCCCTAAGTTGACGCAGACTGCGTCAGCATTGGGCCGACTTCTGCCCAATATGGGAGGCGGTGGAGGGCGCTGCCGCCACCTTTACATGGCAGTGGTGCGATCGATGGCCCTGTATGGTGCTCCCATATGGGCAGGAAAGCTGGCCCGATCTGATGAAGCCCTCCTTCATAGTGCCCAGAGGGTGATGGCTGTGAGAGTGTGCCGGGGTTACCGCACACTCTCACATGAGGTGGCATGCGTCCTCGCCGGTTCACTGCCCTGGTGCATAGAGGCTGAGGTGTTGTCCTCGGTCTACTGGCGCCGGGTCCGTGCGGAGGAGGACGATTTGCGTCCCGCCCACAGGAGGTGGTACGGTGGCGCAGGGATGCCAGAGCTAGGGCTCTGGAGAGGTGGAAGGAGCGGATCCTCGCAGGACCCACTCAGAGAGGGGCCGGCGCTCGACGGCTCCTTGAAGCGATAAGGCCCATTCTCACTGAGTGGGTCCAGAGGAAACACGGAGTCCTCACCTTCCGGACTACACAGATGCTCTCGGGACATGGTTGTTTCGGGAGATATCTGTGTAGAGTTGCCGGAAGGAGGAGACCCGATATGCCACCGGTGCGGCTGTGCGGAAGATACCGCACAACACGCGCTGGAGGCATGTCCGGCAGAGGAGGAACCGCGGCAAGCCTTAGTCGCGGTCGTGAGAACAGACCTCTCATTGCCGACCATCTTGTCCAAGATGCTCGACAATGAGAGGTCGTGGAAGCTTTTTGTCTCCTTCTGTGAGACTCTTGTCTCACAGAGGGAGATGGAGGAGCGAGAGAGGAGGTGGACCTCTCGCTCCTCCTAGGAGGAGGAAGCGGACAAGGGGTGAGCCACCAGGGCTCGCACCCCGTCACCGCTTGAGGGCCTGGGCCATCGGGCGCGTAACAACGCCTGATGTCCCGCTCTCTCCAGAGGCGGAGACGCGCTGTTTTGGGTTTCCAGCGCGTCTCTGGGGCCAAATGCGGGGTTCCGACCCCCGCGAGGCGGACCCGAAAGGGTGATGGAGGTGTCAGAGTTACGCGGGCGAGTGTGAAAGCGGTTCCGTAACTCTGACACTTTGCTCTACACAGGTGAAACCTGTGGAGGGTTTTAGTCGGTAGGGGTGTCACTCTGACACCGAGCCCGACACATCGTGCGTTACTGCATTTTCCTCCAAAAAAAAAAAAAAAAAAAGGTTAGGTTGGGGTGGGGTGCGGGGATCGGGAACCTCCACGTGGTGCACCCTGGGCAACGTCACTCGGTAACTTATCTCTGATATCTTACCCAGTGGCGGCTAATTCCGGTCAGGAAGGCCGAACTTCTGAACGTGTTTCTCACCCTTAGAGTTGCACGAGCAGAAGTTCGGTAGAGGACTGGAATGACTTGGAATGTTAGTGGGCTGATTCGTTATCTGGCCTACTAACATCCAAGTCATTCAGAAAAGTGGTGGCGTGTCTTCCGGTGGACTCTGATGGCAGAGTCTAGTGCGGAATGACACGGGCGCTCTTAGCGCACGGTCGGTTGATCCGAGTAGGATCGGTGAGTTCGGTTTGTGTTGCGACACTTTGCGAATTTCGTTGGGTGTCGCAACGCAAATCTCAAGTCTCAAGGTTCGGGGTTGCCGAGGGGGTGTCTGGCGCGGGGTCCGAAACTGCGCTGCTTACAGGGTGTAGTTTCGGGCTCGCGATCCAGGCATGGTCGACAGGAGGTCGGCCGTTAGACCCCCACAGGGAGCTTTACCCTAATTAAGCAAACAAAATGGATAAGGAAAGTGATTTTAATATGTCTACCCGGGAGGGTCTCCATGAGGAGGAATCCTTCACGCCTCGCAAGAGGCGTGCTGCTCCACGTACTACGGGGAGCAAAATCACTCGACTGATACTCACGACGAATCTGGCATACGAAATAAGGACAATGATTTAGCTAACGAATTGGTGTTAGGTGGTGCGAGTAGGAGAGAGGCACGGGTGGTGCTCTCTCGCTACGAGGATGGTGGGCGGTTCTTGAGTTCGGTTGATGACTCGGACTCTCCCAGCGTGGCTTCCATGGGGTCGCCACCGCTGAGACAGTCACCGAGACTCACTCGGCGAAAGCGATCGCGAAATGATAGCGGTGACGGAGAACTTGCTTCCTCTGGGAATGAGTCTGATGCCCCGGCCGCTAAAAGGGGAGTGCGCCAAGGGCGCAGAGGCCGACCGCCCACCACGGGCCAGTACGCCGGGCTTGCCGCAGCTAAGGCTGCACTGACTGCTGCCAAAAGGCAGGAGCTGGAACTCCAGGCGGAGGAGGAGACCGCCGCTATGTCCCAGCGGATCCGTTCGGCGAGGCCGACGTCCAGTCGGATGTCGGAATCGTCGGCGGACCGAGGGGAGGAACTGGTGGCGGACCTCACACATCGGGCAATGGGTGTGTTGCTGCGATCGTTTCCGTGGCAGCGAGGTCTGGAAATCTTAAGGGCGGGTTTGTACGTACCCTTGGGGAGTCAGCAACCTCGCTCCGCGAGATCATCGGGGACCTCAGAGAGAGGACCACCAACGAGGAGACAGAAAGGCTGCAGCGCGCCAACACGCGTCTGCAGACGGAGGTGGCGGAACTCCGCAAGGAGATCGTAGACCTTCGGAAGGAGATGCTTGAGACGCGCGCAGCAGCTCAAGCTACTGGAAGGACGTGTCCCGGCGAATCGCCACAAGCCAGCTCAGCTCCAGAGGAGCTAGAGCAACGGCTGGTTCGCCAAGTCGGTGACATTGTGAACGCGCGTATGGCGGCGCTGGAGGAACGGCTTCTCCCAGAAAAGCGCGTCAGACCTCCGCTGGCCACCGACCGCAAAGGTGAGAAGCAGACCAGATCGACTGGAAGTGTGGGCCCGAGGCCATCAACACCTTCTTATCCCATAGTGGAGCTGGTCGTGCAGCCCGGGAATGCTGCTGCTGCTGTCGGCAAGTACTCCCAGAAGAAGACTCGAGCCGAAATCGCGGAGAGAAGGCGAAAGATTCTGGGGCTTCCGCCAGGGGCACCCCTGCCTCCAGCTATGGACCCGTGGATCAACCCTCCGGAGGGGGTAGCTGAGGAAATGGAGACGAACCAGCCGCCTCCTCAAAATGCCCCAAAGGGCAAGGGCAAAGGGAAGGGGAAGTCCACTAAGACTGCTAAGTCAGTGGCTCCCAGTGCAGGACCGGACCCGGGCCCCTCATGTCCCAATCCAGCTACAAGTTGGACGGATGTGGTACAGGGGAGTTCCAGCAAAGTTTCCAAGAAGTCAGCGACGAAGGCTGCTTCAAAGAAACCCAAGGCGGCGCCAAAGCCTAGGATACGCGTCCCTCGCACCTCGGTCGTCATCATGACGCTACAACCCGGGGCTGCTGAGAGGGGCGTATCCTATGCCGAGGCTTTGACGGAAGCAAAGAGACGGATTGACCCAGAGGAGCTGGGGATCCGATCTCTTACTTTTAGACGTGCGGCCACTGGTGGCCGAGTGTTTGAGTTGGCGGGAGAGGGGAACGCTGCGAAGGCAGATACCCTCGCGAACCAGCTGAGGGCAGTATTTAAGCCCGAAGACATCCGGGTGAACAGACCGGAAAAGTGTGCGGAATTGCGACTATCCGGTCTGGATGACTCGGTGTCAAAGGTGGAGGTTGCCGAGGTCATCCAGAGAATGGGAGGATGTGGCCCTAACTCGATTAGGGTCAAGGACATCCGCCGTAACGCTGCAGGTATTGGTACGACCTTCGTGCAATGCCCTGCAGCGGCGGCCAAGAAACTCGCCAAGAGCGAGAGGGTAAAGGTGGGGTGGGTGTCAGTACGTGTCAAGCTGCTGGCCCCACGACCTTTGCGCTGCTACCGGTGCCTGGAGGTGGGGCATGTCCGGGAGCAGTGCGAAGGCAGAGTGGACAGAGGTAGCCAGTGCTACCGATGTGGCCAGCCTGGCCACAAAGCGGGCGATTGCTCAGCCGAGCCGCACTGCACTCTATGTGCAGCAGCCAAAAAGCCGGCTGGGCATCGCATTGGTGGCAAGGCCTGCGCTGTGCCGCCACCAAAGAAGAGGACGGCTACTAAGGTAGCTACGATAGGAGGCTCTGGGCGACGGGTTCGGGGGACCTGCCGCTCAACTAGAGAGTCTCGTGAGGGTGCGTGATGTGTTTTGAGTCCCGCACATCGCCACCGTGATGGATGGAGCAAAGGCTCTCCGAGACGTGGTCCCAACGGGCCGGCGTCGTGGAGACGGGGTCGCGGAAGAGTGCGTTGAGCTCCCGTAACTCCGGCTCCTATGGCGCCATGAGGATCTCCCAGTGGTTTTAGTGGGTAGGCCGTCGGTCGGGAGGACGGTGAGTCCCACATAACCACCGGCTCCCCAGGGTCGGTGGTATGTATAAAGCATTTCCACTGGGTTAAAAAAAAAAAAAAAAAAAAAAAAGGTTAGGTTGGGGTGCGGTGATCGGGAACCTCCACGTGGTGCACCCTGGGCAACGTCACTCGGTAACTTATCTCTGATATCTTACCCAGTGGCGGCTAATTCCGGTCGGGGAAGGCCGAACTTCTGAACGTGCTCCTCACCCTTAGAGTTGCACGAGCAGAAGTTCGGTAGGGGGGGACTGGAATGACTTGGAATGTTAGTGGGCTGATACGCTATCTGGCCTACTAACATCCAAGTCATTTCAGAAAATGGTGGTTTTGTCCTCTGGAGGACTCTGATGGCAGAGTCCTGCGCAGACGGACATCGGGCGCCCAAGGCGCAGTGTTGTGGATTCTTCAGGAATCGGTGGGATCGCTTTGCGTTGCGACACTTTGCGATTTTCGTCGGGTGTCGCAACGTGAAGTTACCAAATCTCAAGGTTCGGGGGTTGCCGAGGGGAGTGTCTGGCACGGGAGCCCAAAACTGCGCTGCTTACAGGGCGTAGTTTTGGACTCGCGATCCAGGCATGGTCGACGGGAGGTCGGCCGCTAGACCCCCCCAAAAGGGGAGCTTCACCCTTATGAAGCGATCAAAGTTTTAAAATGAACAGTGAATTTAAGAGTACAACTACCCAGGAGGGTCCTCGCGAGAGGGAATCCCTCCACGCTCCGGCGTGCAGTCCCCATTCGTACTCTGGGGGGGACAAAATTCACTCGATCGATAATAATGACGACTCAGGCAAACGTTTAACGGACTCCGATTTGGCTAACGAATTGGTGATGGGCGGAGCGAGCAGACGCGAGGCGCGCGTTATGCTTACCAGGTATGAGGAGAGTGGTCTGTTTCTCAGTCCGGTGGATGACTCGGACTCTCACAGCGTGGCGTCCATGGGGTCGCCACCGCTGAGACAGTCACCGAGACTCACTCGGCGGAAACGATCGCGCAATGATAGCGGTGACGGAGAACTCGTGACCTCTGGGAGCGAGTCCGAAGCCCCGGCCGCTAAGGTGGGAAATGCGCCAAGGCGCGGCAGAGGACGACCGCCCACCACGGGCCAGTACGCCGGGCTTGCCGCTGCTAAGGCTGCTCTGATTGCTGCCCAGAGAGAGGAACTGGAGTTGCAGGCAGAGAAAGAGGTCGCTGCAATGTCCCAGCAAATCCGTTCGGCGAGGGCGACATCAAGTAGAATGTCGGAGTCGTCGGCGGACCGAGGGGAGGAGCTAGTGGCGGATCTGACAGATAGGGCAATGCAGTGCATTGCCGCGATCGTCTCTGTGGCTGCGAGGTCTGGGAATCTTAAAGGTACGTTTCAACGTACCCTTAAGGAATCAGCAACCTCGCTCCGCGAGATCATTGGGGACCTCAGGGAGAGAACCACAAGCGAGGAAACGGAAAAGCTGCAGCGCGCCAACACGCGCCTCCAGACCGAAGTCTCGGAGCTCCGGAAGGAGATCGTTGAGCTTCGAAGGGAAATGCTGGAGACGCGCGCAGCTGAAAAAGAGACCGGACGTGCATATCCCGACGGTTCGAAACAGGCTTACTCAGCTCCAGCGGAGCTCGAGCAGCGGCTGGTTCGCCAAGTCGGCGAAATGTTAAATGCGCGTATGGCGGCGCTGGAGGAACGGCTTCTCCCTAAGAAGCGCGTCAGACCTCCGCTGGCCGCCGACCGCAAAGGTGAAACGCAGGCCAGACCAACTGGAAGTGTTGACCCGGGGCTGTCAACATCTTCCTACTCCGTGGAGGAGTTTGTCATGCCAGCCGGGAGTGCTGCCGCCGCTGTCGGCAAGTACTCGAAGAAGAAAACTCCGGCCGAGATAGCGGAAAGAAGGCGGAAGATTCTGGGGCTTCCGCCGGGGGCGCCTCTGCCTCCAGCTATGGACCCTGGCTTAATCCTCCAGAGGAGGTAATTGCGGTGATGGAGACGGATGAGCAGCCTCCTCAAACTGCCCCCAAGGGCAAAGGAAAAGGCAAGAAGACCAAGTCTTCCAAGATGGTGAATCCATCTGCCAGTAAGGATCCAGGCCCCTCACGTACTAACATAGTTGACCCCAGTTTTGCGGTCGTGTTAAAGGGGGGATCAAACCAGGTCCAGAAGACCAAGAAGGCTAAGAAGGCCTCGGCCGAGCAGCCAGTGAAGAGGAAGTCCAATGTGCCTAGGATACGTGTCCCTCGCACCTCGGTTGTCATCATGACGATGCAACCCGGGGCTTCAGAGAGGGGAGTGACTTATGCGAAGGCTCTCGAGGAGGCGCGGAAAAGGATCAAGCCTGAGGAGCTGGGAATCCAATCCGTCAAGTTCCGACATGCGGCCACTGGTGGCCGAGTATTGGAGTTGGCAGGGGAGAGCAACGCTGCAAAGGCGGATGCTCTCGCTAATAGTCTGCAGGCGCTTTTTAAGCCCGAAGACATACGAGTCAACAGACCGCAGAAAAGCGCGGAGCTGCGCCTCAGTGGGCTCGATGACTCGGTGTCAAAGGTGGAGGTGGCCGAGGTCATCGAAAGATTGGGAGATTGTAGCCCTGACTCGATCAGGATCAAGGAGATTCGCCGTAACGCTGCAGGCATTGGTACGACTTTTGTACAATGCCCTGCAGCGGCGGCTAAGAAACTCGCCCAGAGCGAGAGAATTAAGGTGGGCTGGGTGTCAGTGAGCGTTAAGTTGCTGGCCCCACGACCTTTGCGCTGTTTCCGGTGCCTTGAGGTGGGGCATGTCCGGGAACAGTGCGAAGGCAAGGTGGATCGAGGTAACCAGTGTTACCGCTGTGGCCAACCCGGCCACAAAGCGGCGGAGTGCTCGGCTGAGCCGCATTGCACTTTGTGTGCAGCAGCAAAGAAGCCAGCCGGGCATCGCCTCGGAGGCAAGGCTTGTCCTTTGCCACCGCCTAAAAGGAAGGGTCGGCTACCGCGGTAGCTGAGATAAGAGACCCTGGGCGTTGGGTTCGGGGGGACCCGGCGTCCGATTAGAGGGTTTCGTGAGGGTGCGCGATGTGTTCGAGTTCCACACATCGCCACCGGTGGTGGATGGAGCAGAAGCTCCCCGAGACGTGGTCCCAGCGGGCCAGCGTCGTGGAGACGGGGTCGCGGACGAGTGCGTTGAGCTCCCGTAACTCCGGCTCCTATGGCGCCATGAGGGATCTCCCCAGTGTTTTTAGTGGGTAGGCCGTCGGTCGGGAGGACGGAGAGTCCCACATAACCACCGACTCCCCCCGGGGCCGGTGGTATACGGAAAGTATTTTCACTGGGTAAAAAAAAAAAAAAAAAAAAAAAAAAAAAAAAAAAAAAAGGTTAGGTTAGGTTGGGGTGCGGGGGGGTGCGGTGATCGGGAACCTCCACGTGGTGCACCCTGGGCAACGTCACTCGGTCACTTATCACTGATATCTTACCCAGTGGCGGCTAATTCCGGTCGGGGAAGGCCGAGCTTCTGAACGTGCTTCTCACCCTTAGAGTTGCACGAGCAGAAATTCGGTAGGGGGGACTGGAATGACTTGGAATGTTAGTTGGCTGAGATACGCTATCTGGCCTACTAACATCCAAGTCATTTCAGAAAAAAGTGGTGGTTTTGTCCTCTGGAGGACTCTGATGGCAGAGTCCTGCGCAGACGGACATCGGGCGCTCATTGCGCATTTGTGTCGGGATCAAGTTGGATCGGTGAGCTCGCTTTGTGTTGCGACACTTTGCGATCTTCGTCGGGTGTCGCAACACAAAGCTCCAAATCTCAAGGTTCGGGGTTGCCGAGGGAGTGTCTGGCACGGGAGTCTGAAATTGCGCTGCTTACAGGGCGTAGTTTCGGACTCGCGATCCAGGCATGGTCGACGGGAGGTCGGCCGTTAGACCCCCACAGGGAGCTTTACCCTAATTAAGCAAACAAAATGGATAAGGAAAGTGATTTTAATATGTCTACCCGGGAGGGTCTCCATGAGGAGGAATCCTTCACGCCTCGCAAGAGGCGTGCTGCTCCACGTACTACGGGGAGCAAAATCACTCGACTGATACTCACGACGAATCTGGCATACGAAATAAGGACAATGATTTAGCTAACGAATTGGTGTTAGGTGGTGCGAGTAGGAGAGAGGCACGGGTGGTGCTCTCTCGCTACGAGGATGGTGGGCGGTTCTTGAGTTCGGTTGATGACTCGGACTCTCCCAGCGTGGCTTCCATGGGGTCGCCACCGCTGAGACAGTCACCGAGACTCACTCGGCGAAAGCGATCGCGAAATGATAGCGGTGACGGAGAACTTGCTTCCTCTGGGAATGAGTCTGATGCCCCGGCCGCTAAAGTGGGGAGTGCGCCAAGGCGCGGCAGAGGCCGACCGCCCACCACGGGCCAGTACGCCGGGCTTGCCGCAGCTAAGGCTGCACTGACTGCTGCCAAAAGGCAGGAGCTGGAACTACAGGCAGAAGAGGAAACCGCCGCTATGTCCCAGCGGATCCGTTCGGCGAGGTCGACGTCCAGTCGGATGTCGGAATCGTCGGCGGACCGAGGGGAGGAACTGGTGGCAGACCTCACACATCGGGCAATGGAGTGCGTTGCTGCGATCGTCTCCGTGGCTGCGAAGTCTGGAAATCTTAAGGGCGGGTTCGTACGTACCCTTAAGGAGTCAGCAACCTCGCTCCGCGAGATCATCGGGGACCTCAGAGAGAGGACCACCAACGAGGAGACAGAGAGGCTGCAGCGCGCCAACACGCGTCTGCAGACCGAAGTGGCGGAGCTCCGCAAGGAGATCGTGGACCTTCGGAAGGAGATGCTTGAGACGCGCGCAGCAGCTCAAGCTACTGGACAGACGTGTCCCGGCGGATCGACACAGACCAGCTCAGCTCCAGAGGAGCTCGAGCAGCGGCTGGTTCGCCAAGTCGGGGACATGGTGAACGCGCGTATGGCGGCGCTGGAGGACGGCTTCTCCCAGAGAAGCGCGTCAGACCTCCCGCTGGCCGTCGACCGCAAAGGTGAGAAGCAGATCAGATCGGCTGGAAGTGTGGGCCAGAGGCCGGCAACACCTTCCTACCCTGTGGTGGAGCTGATCATGCCGCCCGGGAGTGTTGCTGCCGCAGTGGGAAAGTATTCCCAAAAGAAAACGCCTGCCGAGATTGCGGATAGAAGGCGGAAGATTCTGGGGCTTCCGCCGGGAGCTCCTCTGCCTCCGGCTATGGACCCCTGGCTGAATCCTCCAGAGGAACTGGAACCTGCGGTAATGGAGACGGATCCACCGCCTCCACAAAGTGCCCCAAAGGGCAAAGGCAAAGGGAAGGGGAAGTCCACCAAGACTCCCAAGTCAGTGGCTCCCAGGGTCGAAAAGGATCCAGGCCCCTCACATTCCAAACCAGCCGCAGACGGCTGGACGGAGGTGGTTAAGGGGGGTCAAAAAGGGTTCGAAGAAAGCAGTGCCAAAGGCTGCTTCAACAAAGCCCAAGGCGGCGCCGAAGCCTAAGATACGCGTCCCTCGCACGTCGGTCGTCATCATGACGATACAACCCGGGGCTGCCGAGAGGGGCGTATCTTATGCAGAAGCATTGACGGAGGCGAAGAGACAGATCGTTCCAGAGGAGTTAGGGATCCAGTCTCTTACATTTCGACGGGCGGTCACTGGTGGCCGTGTGTTTGAGTTGGCGGGAGAGGGGAACGCTGCGAAAGCAGATACCCTCGCCAATAGATTAAGGGCAATTTTCAAGCCCGAAGACATACGGGTCAACAGACCTGAGAAGTGTGCGGAATTGCGCCTTTCCGGTCTGGATGACTCGGTGTCAAAGGTTGAGGTGGCCGAGGTCATCCAGAGGTTGGGAGGATGTGGCCCTGACTCGATTAGGGTCAAGAACATCCGCCGTAACGCTGCAGGTATAGGTACGACCTTCGTACAATGCCCTGCAGCGGCGGCCAAAAACTCGCCCAGAGCGAGAAGATAAAGGTGGGGTGGGTGTCAGTACGCATCAAGCTGCTGGCCCCACGACCTTTGCGCTGCTACCGGTGCCTGGAGGTGGGGCATGTCCGGGAGCAGTGCGAAGGCAGAGTGGACAGAGGTAGCCAGTGCTACCGATGTGGCCAGCCTGGCCATAAAGCGGGCGATTGCTCAGCCGAGCCGCACTGCACTCTATGTGCAGCAGCCAAAAAAGCCGGCTGGGCATCGCATTGGTGGCAAGGCCTGCGCTGTGCCGCCACCAAAGAAGAGGACGGCTACTAAGGTAGCTACGATAGGAGGCTCTGGGCGACGGGTTCGGGGGGACCTGCCGCTCAACTAGAGAGTCTCGTGAGGGTGCGCGATGTGTTTTGAGTCCCGCACATCGCCACCGTGATGGATGGAGCAAAGGCTCTCCGAGACGTGGTCCCAACGGGCCGGCGTCGTGGAGACGGGGTCGCGGAAGAGTGCGTTGAGCTCCCGTAACTCCGGCTCCTATGGCGCCATGAGGGATCTCCCCAGTGGTTTTAGTGGGTAGGCCGTCGGTCGGGAGGACGGAGAGTCCCACATAACCACCGGCTCCCCCCGGGGTCGGTGGTATGTATTAAGCATTTCCACTGGGTTAAAAAAAAAAAAAAAAAAAAAAAAAAAAAAAAAAGGTTGGGGTGCGGGATCGGGAACCTCCACGTGGTGCACCCTGGGCAACGTCACTCGGTAACTTATCTCTGATATCTTACCCAGTGGCGGCTAATTCCGGTCGGGGAAGGCCGAACTTCTGAACGTGCTCCTCACCCTTAGAGTTGCACGAGCAGAAGTTCGGTAGAAAGGGGGGGGACTGGAATGACTTGGAATGTTAGTGGGCTGATACGCTATCTGGCCTACTAACATCCAAGTCATTCGAGAACGAGGTGGCGTGTCTTCCGGTGGACTCTGATGGCAGAGTCTAGCGCGGAACGACACGGGCGCTTTCATAGCGCATTGTTGGGATCCGGGAAGGATCGGAGATCTCGCTTTGTGTTGCGACACTTAGCGATTTTCGTCGAGTGTGGCAACACAAAGTTCCACATCTCAAGGTTCGGGGGTTGCCGAGGGGAGTGTCTGGCGCAGGAGTCCGGAACTGCGCTGCTTACAGGGCGTAGTTTCGGGCTCGCGATCCAGGCATGGTCGACGGGAGGTCGGCCGCTAGACCCCCCCAAAGGGGAGCTTTACCTTGATGAAGCACAAAAATGATGGAAAAACGTGAATTGAATAGAACTACCCAGGAGGGTCCCCGAAAGGGGGAATCCCTCCACGTCTCCAAGGAGGCGTGCAGTCCCCGATCGTATTCTGGGGGGGACAAAATTCACACGATCACCAAACACGACGACCCAAGCAAACACAAAACGGACACCGAAAAAGCGAGCGGATTGGAAACTGACGGTGGGAGAAGGAAAGAGACGCGTGCTACGCGCTCGAGGAGAAAGGAGTGTACACCCTTCGTACAACCTGAAGGGGACTCCAACTCCCCGCGGCGTAGCAGAATATCCGTCTCTTCCGAGAGGAAGCGGCCCCGCTCCGATGACCGGAGCAGCTGTGGAGCCGAGCCGTTGAGCACCGACCCTGAGTCGGATGCTCCGGCCGCCAAGGTGCAGAATGCGCCGAGGCGTGGCAGAGGCCGACCGCCGACGACAGGCGCGGGCGTCGGCCGAGCTGCGGCCAAGGCGGCAGCTGTGGCCGAACAACAAGCGGAGATGGAAAGGAGGGCTGAGGAGCTGGTGGCCCGTATGTCGACTCCTATCCACTCGGCAAACGCCTCTTTGAGGCTGATGTCTGACTCGGAGCCGGAGTCCTCATGGGGGCTATCCTACGGCGCAGAAGAGAAGGAAATGATAGTCCAGCGTGAAACAGAGCTGGCCTACAAAATGCAGGATATTTACGCCACAATAGAGCACGTGGCACACCAGCCCGGACAGCTGTCGGGCTCTCTTAAGTGTGCCCTGTTTAACGCGGTAGACTCCCTCAAGGAAGTCTACAAGGAGTACCAATTTAGGTCCAGCGAAAGGGAATCGGACGCGCTGGAACACGCCAACAAGCGCCAGCGTGCCGAGATAAGGGGACTCCGCACGGAGATAGAGGGGCTCCGCAAGGAGCTGAAGGAGGTTCGCGCGGCGGCTTCGCCGCCGGAGCCGAAGACCAAACCCGGCAAGTCAGCACGGTCCTACCTGGCTCTGGACGAGCTGGAGCAGCGGATAGTGCGGCAGGTCGGGGACATGGTCAACGCCCGACTGGCGGCAATGGAGGAGCGCCTTCTCCCGGAGAAGCGCGCCAGACCTCCACTTGCCGCCGACCGCAGTCTGGAGGTGCAGGAGCCGGTACCTGGCTGCTCTTCTGCACCCATGGACCAGGAACCGTCGGCTTCGACTGCGGTCTTGGAGAAGACATGGCCGCCCCCCAAGTACCCCAAGGGCAAGGGCCCGGGGAAGGGAAAGGGGTAGGCAGCCAAACAACCGGACGGGAAGAAAAGCGGTAAGGCCGCTGATACGGGAAGGGACGTGGCCCCGCCACTCTCGAGCAAACCGGCTGCTAGCGGCTGGGTCGAGGTGGTGAGTAAGGGCAAAAGAAGGAAGGCCAGGAAGAAGGCACAAAAGGAGGCCACCGGGATCTCGGCACCCAAGGCGGGGAGGACGCCAAAACCAAGGATACGGGTCCCGCGCACCTCGGCTGTGATCCTCACCATCCAGCCAGGTGCCGCGGAGAGAGGGGTCTCCTACAAAGCGGCCTTGGAGGAGGCCAAGAAGTGCATCGATCTGGAGGCGATGGGGATCGGTCCTCTTGGCTTCCGCACGGCTGCCACGGGAGGAAAATTGATGGAAGTCGCGGGGGGAGGACAACGCCGCGAAGGCTAACTCCCTCGCGATTAAGTTGAGGGAAATCTTCCGGACGGAAGATGTCCGAATCACCAGACCGGACAAATACGCGGAGGTGCGTGTTTCCGGTCTGGATGATTCGGTCACCAAGGAGGAGGTGGCCCTGGCCATCGCAAATAAGGCAGAGTGCCCCGACGACCTTGTTAAGGTCGGCAACATACGTCGCAACGCGGCGGGCAACGGGACGGCGATCGTCCGATGCCCCGCGGCGGCGGCGAAGAAGGTTGCCAAATGCGACCGGCTTAAAGTGGGGTGGAGCTCAGCACGCCTAAGGCTGCTTGAGCCACGCCCGCTGCGCTGCTTCCGGTGCCTAGTAGCTGGGCACGTCCGGGAGCAGTGCAAGTCCGAGGTTGACCGTACCAGCACCTGCTACAGGTGCAGTCGACCCGGACACAATGCCGGCGCGTGCTCGGCCGAGCCGCACTGCGCGATATGCGCAGCTGCAGGAAAGCCGGCTGAGCACCGCATCGGCGGCAAGGGCTGTCCCCTGCCGTCGAAGCGTAGGCCTGTGCCGCCAGATGTGGCAGCCAGGTGACTCTGGGCGACTGGTTCGGGGGGACCCGACGCTCATTACAGAGTCCGTGAGGGTGCGCGATGTGCTGATATCCCGCACATCGCCACTATAGAGGGTGGAGCCATAGCTCCCCGTGGTGAGGTCCCAGCGGACCAGCGTCGTGGAACTGGGGTTACAGAAGATTCCAATCGGGTACCTGTGACTCCGGTTCCTATGGCGTAACGAGGGATATCCCAGTGGTTTTAGTGGGTAGGCCGTCGGTCGAGAGTGACGGAGAGTCCCACATAACCACCGGCTTCCCCCCGGGGGTCGGTGGTATGTATAAAGCATTTCCACTGGGTTAAAAAAAAAAAAAAAAAAAAGGTTAGGTTAGGTTAGGTTAGGTTAGGTTAGGTTAGGTTAGGTTAGGTTAGGTTAGGTTGGGGTGCGGTGATCGGGAACCTCCACGTGGTGCACCCTGGGCAACGTCACTCGGTAACTTATCTGTGATATCTTACCCAGTGGCGGCTAATTCCGGTCGGGGAAGGCCGAACTTCTGAACGTGTTTCTCACCCTTAGAGTTGCACGAGCAGAAGTTCGGTAGGGGGGACTGGAATGACTTGGAATGTTAGTGGGCTGATTCGTTATCTGGCCTACTAACATCAAAGTCATTTCAGAAAGTGGTGGCGTGTCTTCCGGTGGACTCTGATGGCAGAGTCTAGTGCGGAATGACACGGGCGCTTCTTAGCGCACGGTCGGTTGATCCGAGAAGGATCGGTGAGTTCGGTTTGTGTTGCGACACTTTGCGAATTTCGTCGGGTGTCGCAACGCAAATCTCCAAGTCTCAAGGTTCGGGGGTTGCCGAGGGGAGTGTCTGGCGCGGGAGTCCGAAACTGCGCTGCTTACAGGGTGTAGTTTCGGGCTCGCGATCCAGGCATGGTCGACGGGAGGTCGGCCGTTAGACCCCCCCACAGGGGAGCTTCACCCCTTGATGAAGCAAACAAACATGGACAAGCGCGATTTTTCAAGGTCTACCCAGGAGGGTCTCCGAAAGGAGGAATCCTTCACGCCTCATCCGAGGCGTGCTGCCACACGTACTCTGGGGTGGCAAAATCGCTCAAATTCTACCGACGAACCTGGCAATAATCTGGACACCGAGTATTCTAATGAATTGGTTTTGGGGCGAGTAGGCGTGAGGCACGGGTGGTGCTCACGCGCTACGAAGATGTAGGACTCTTTAAGAGCCCGGAGGATTCTGATTCCTCCCGGCAAAGTTTGGTGGCCGTAGGGTCATCTTCACCGGTTGGGACGCTACGACGGAAAAGGTCAAGGACACAGGACCGAGACAGCTGCGACCTGAGCTCTGACAGTGGGTCAGACGCTCCAGCAGCCAAAGTCGGTGGGTCTATGAGGCGTGGCAGAGGCCGACCACCCACCATGGGTGAATACGCTGGCCTTGCTGCGGCAAAAGCAGCACTTGTGGCTGCACAGCGAGAGGAGATGGAGCTCAGGGCAGAGCAGGAGGTTGCTCAGTGTGCCCAGAGTTTCCGTCAGACGAGGTCGACATCCAGTCGGATGTCGGAAGTGTCGGCGGACCAGGGGGGAGGAGCTGTTAGAGGACCTCGCAGCGAGGGCGATGGGGTGTGTTGCCACGATCGTTACTGTGGCAACAAAGTCGAGCAATCTTAAGGGCACCTTTGTGCGGGAACTTAAGAATGCTGCTACAACACTCCGGGAAATCATTGGGGACTTCAGGGAGAGGTCCTCAAATGACGAGACGAGGAGACTGCTGGCTGCCAACAACCGCAGTAGTGGTAGGACTCTTGGCAGAGTCCGCCTGGGGAAGTACCACACCTTTGCCAGTTATTCTACCGCCAAGCAGTAATGTGCAAACATTACTGTGTTCCGGTTTGAAGGGCAATGTTTCCAGAGAAATTACTGGGCTTAGAGATATAAGATCTTAGATCTCTGGGTGACGAGCGCAGTGCAGTGCTAGGTAATGATTTGGATTCTTCATGTTCCAATAGCTGCGTGTCACTGTGCTGTTATGTGTCAGGCATGTTGCTTACCATCAGGCACATGTCCTGATCGTCTCGTCACTATTTATTTAAAAAAAAAAAAAAAAAAAAAACCGCCTGCAGGCAGAGGTCTCGGATCTCCGCAGCCAGATATCCGAGCTCCGAAAGGAGATGATAGAGGGGACGCGCTGCATCACTATCTGCGATGCGCACATACCCCGACAAGTCATCGTTGGCCGGCGCAACTCCAGAGGAGTTAGAGCAGCGGCTTGTGAGACAGGTCGGGGATATGATTAACGCCAGGCTGGCGGCAGTGGAGGAGCGCCTTCTTCCCGAGAAGCGCGCCAGACCTCCTCTCGCCGCCGACTCATCTGAAGTGAAACTACCCAGGCCACCCCCAGGTACTCCGGGCCGATTTTCTCAGCCTAGGACCGTGGCCCAGATAGCGGCGCGAAGGAGAATTATCCTTGGGCTCCCGCCTGGGGCTCCTCTGCCTCCGGCTATGGACCCAGAGTTGAACCCAGTGCCCGGAGCCCTTGCCGACCCGATGCCATCAACCTCATCTGAAGTTATGGATGTGACGCAGCCGTCCCCTCCTAAAGCCCTTAGAGGAAAGGGCATAGGGAAGAAGGGGAAGTCGGCAAAAGTATCGGAGGAGACATCGAGCGGCCGAGCCGCTAAACCCGGAAGTGACGCTTCGACTTTGCCACGTTCACACAGCTCGGTCGATACCGGTTGGGTGGAGGTGGCAAAGAAGAAGAAAAAGAAGAAGAAGGCAGTGAACCCGGCATCGGAGGCGAAGAAGACGCCTAAAAAGCCGAGGATCAGAGTCCCTCGCACCTCGGCCGTGGTCTTGACCATAGCAGCCCGAGGCAGCGGAACGAGGAATGACCTATGCGCAGGCATTGTCGGTGGCCAAGGGCCGAATCGACCCGACTGCACTAGGCATCCAAGCTTTGGTGATCCGAAAGGCGGCTGCAGGAGGACGTCTGATGGAACTCGCTGGAGAGGGGAACGGCGAGAAAGCTGACCTTCTTGCAAATCAATTGCGAGCAGTTTTCAAGCCTGAGGATGTCCGAGTCACCAGACCGGCGAAATGCGTCGACATGCGTGTTTCCGGTCTGGATGACTCGGTGTCAAAGGAGGAGGTGGCTCAGGCCATCGCAAGGATGGGAGAGTGTCCAGCAGACTCAATTGGGGTCAAAGACATACGCCGCAACGCTGCAGGCATTGGAACGTGTTACGTCCAATGCCCTGCGGCGGCGGCAAAGCATGTCGCAAAGAGCGCCCGTGTAAAGGTGGGGTGGGTATCGGCACGCGTCAAGCTGCTAGCCCCACGCCCACGGCGCTGCTTCCGTTGCCTGGAGGTAGGGCATGTCCGGGAGCAGTGTCAAAGTGCTGAAGACAGGAGCAGCATCTGCTACCGCTGCGGCCAACCTGGCCATAAGGCGTGCGATTGCTCGGCAAAGCCGCACTGCGCATTATGTGCAGCGGCCAGCAAGCCAGCCGAGCATCGCATCGGAGGCAAAGCTTGCCCTTTGCCACCGAAAGGGAAAGTTCGGCCACCCCGTTAGAAGCTGGGCCAAGGGACTCTGGGTGACGGGTTCGGGGGGACACGGCGCCCAACTAGAGAGTCCCAAGAGGGTGAGCGATGTGTTGGTGACCTGCACATTGCCACCGAGACGGATAGAGCCAAGGGCTCTCCGAGAGGAGGTCTGAGAAGACCAGCGTAAACGGGGTTGTGGTCGAATACGGAAGACTTCCCACATCCCCGTTTATAGAGATATGAGGCACCCCCAGTGGTTTTAGTGGGTAGGCCGTTGGTCGGGAGGACGGAGAGTCCCACATAACCACCGGCTCCCCCCGGGGTCGGTGGTATGTATAAAGCATTTCCACTGGGTTAAAAAAAAAAAAAAAAAAAGGTTAGGTTAGGTTAGGTTAGGTTAGGTTTTTTTTTTTTTTTTTTTTCCTGTCCGGGCGCAGAGGCCCGGCCCGCGAGCTGGTCCCTAACATGATCAGGGTTGACATGCTTCTTTATTTATCTACTTAGAGTATTCTTATGGATAAAAGTTAAACATTACTACTTTTTTTATTTCCTGCTCCCTTGTCATGGTCTACGATGTTGTTTCTAATATTTATTGCATTTTTGAGCAATTAATGCTGTAATATACATATGTTCCAAACAAATAAATAGCTGTAATATACATTAATTTAGTGTTCGCCTAATTTCCTTAGTTTCTTCATTTTTACTTTTGGTTTACACAGTTTGCAAGATCTGTTATCTTTATCCTTATAGTAATGTGTCGTTCCTGGTTTATCTAGTATGTTTGCTTGTTTGTTAATACTTTAAGTTATATTTACATTAATGTTTCTTTCACCATTTAATATATATTTAAATATATAATGGTGGTTTCATTCCATAGCTTTTTGTTTTATTTTGTTTCCTGTTTCAATATTTACTCTTAATAATTACTAGTTGAAATCGTGTGTGTTCCTATTGTATTACACGGTATGCATAGCGTTTTATTTACTTGTGTGTATGTATATGTATGTGTGTGAATGTGTGTTTTTGCTTTTGTGTTCGTCAACTGTCTTCTGACATTAAAATGTATTGTCTGTATCGTGTGCATCAATTTCTTCTAAGGTATATGTAAGTGTATGTTTATGTAGGTGTGTGTGGTCGTTTATTCCAGAGTGTGTGTTTTTACTTTTTTGTTTGTGACTTTGAGTTATTGTTTTTGTGTTCATCTATAGCCTAGGCATTAAGATGTAGAAGTTTTGGCATTTCAGTGTGTTAATGTTTGTTATTGTTTGTCGTTTTCTAATGTGGTGTGCGGTGGATGCAGTTGTGTCAGTAACGGATAGTGGACATTCAGTTAAGGTCTAGTGTAAATGTTTGTAACATAGTCCAACTTGTTCTCGCATTTACTCTTTAGAAGATGTGTGTTGAGGTGGGATGTGTTGCATGTATATTGTATGTATATGTGTGATCTCGTACTCATTTACGATCTGATGGTAGTTACGCCTTTGATGCGGTTTAATATTATTTATTGTTTCGGTCTCTGCAGGGGAGTCTTGGCTCGCGTTTGTCTTGAGGGTAAGTAATTGTGTGAACTCTCAAAATGGCTTGCTTGATTGTGTGTAAAAGTGGGTTTGTGTTTATGACTGTAAATAGGTTTGTTTGTTTTGCGCATGTATAGTGTTTGTTGTGTGTTTGTGATTGAATGTGCGAGACTGAAATTTGTCCTATTTTCATAAGAAACCAGGTCATATTTGTCTTTCTTGTGTAGTGTGATTGCGTTGTTTTGGTGATGTGCTTGATATATGTTCTGTGCCAACGTTTGTTTTTTGTAAAACCTTCGCAAGCCAAGTCCGCTAAACCGTGTATAACCGATTTTCTGACAGTGGGGCCTTCAGCAATATGCCACAGTGGATCGCGCAAGTGCATCTCATTTGTGTCGCACCGGGCACTCGTTGCTGAAGGCATCATGTTCTGCATTATCTAATTTTGATTTGACACAATTTACACAACTAGGGGGACCGTCCGCGAGCCGGACCGGGCATCCGGACCGCAGGTGAGGGCCGCCGCAGTGGCCGCACACGTCGACGGTGTCTTGGCAGAAACGTTTGCCGTGACCGTACCCCAGACAACGCGAACACTGTATAAGCGGGGTCTGGTCGGTCACCCGCACGCGCTGCATGTCGACATGCACGACCCCTGCAGCGGTTGCTGCCTGCCAGACCGCTGGTGGCACCCTGACAACAAAATTGGCCGTTAGGGGATTTCTGGCTCTTGCCCTGTATCGGACTTCAATCTGGGCCTCGTCGATGCCCGTGCCTGAGAACAAGTGAGCGTTTTGCGCTTTTAAGGCTTTCACGATGTCCTCGTCGGTGTTTGTTAGGAGGACACCGTGAATCCTTATTAGCGGATCTTTGTTTTTTTCATCTCGTGCACGGTGAATTGTTCTTGCTTTTCTGCAAGTTTATCCCTAACTCTTTGGATGTCGTCTTTGTTTCTACATTCTACGATTATTTTATGATCCCTTGCCCTGCGGATCTTGTCAATTCTCATACCCTCTTCTTTGGCGTTTACGACTTTTCGTATTTTGTCCAAAGCCTCATCCCCGGACGTCGCCCCATTTGAGCCGATGATGATGGAATGCATGGCCACTGGTTTCACCAACCGGGAGTGGGGCGAAGCCGCCGTCACACTTGCGTACGTAAGTTTATTTGTCAGTGCCTCTTGGTATGTTTGTATAGTTTCAGCCATTTTTTCCATTTCTTTCTTATTTGCCAGTATTAGCTTACTTTGAGCGTCAATTCTTGACGTTATTTTTGCAGTCTGTTTGTCAATTAAAATATCTATATTTGTGTCTGTCTCAGAGGCTTTTGTGTTGGTCTGTAGGTGCATATTTGTCAACTGAGGCTGTCCAGCGGTATCTCCGCTCTCTTTTACCAGCATAAACAGCCGGTCGATTGCTTCCACGACTTTTTTAATAATCTCTCTACTGGTGTTTCGAGACAGTTTTAGTTGCTGCTTTGCGCTGACGACCAGGGGAGCGCGCCTCGGAGATGCGGTCACCGGCGGCGGTGCACGCTGTGTTCGGCGGTGTGCTCTGTCTGTCTTCGAGTGACAGCCGGCGCCCCGCCGGAGGCCGCTCCGGTTCACGAGGCCCGGGTGACGAGTGCGGAGAGGAGGTGTGCTGCGGCCCCGCCCGGCCCCGCTCCACTCCAGCGAGGCTCCCCGTGGGTCCGCAGAAAGGTGAGGTTACGGCGAGCTCCTGCGCTTCAGCCAACGTCATCGTGCGACCGGGGTCCTCGCGCAGAGGTTTCGCGGGTGTCCGGAACATGTTTTACTCGTATGTATTAGCTTGACTGCCAGGCAAACGACTGTGGAGAGGGTCAGTGCAGAGTCAGGGTATTGGTATTCTATCACAGAGTATACAATTTTATCCTTTTCGACTACGTTCGGTGTAAATGGCCGAATAGTCGTTTTCAAATATTAATGCCAAAATAATCAATAGTAATAAATAATAATATTAAAGAGTTCCTGTGCTTCTGTTTCAGGTCTGTGTAGCGTCGTCCGGCGATCGCCGACCAGTTAGGTGAGTTGTAGTTGTGTGAGGTGTGTGTGTGTGTGTGTGTGTGAGAGAGGGTAGGTATGTTGGTGTGTCGTGAGCTAGTTGTGCGTGGTTTGCATAAAGAGAAGAGTGTAGCGTGTATGGGTGTTACAGGCCCGGGGCACGCGCCGACCGGAGATGATACTTCTCGAGTGTAAGAGTCCCACACAAAAATTGGGTTTTGTGTGGGATATCTTAATTTCCACCTACCGGATCGACGCTGTGTCTCCAGGCTTGCAAATCTTAAACAAGTACAAAAAACACCTTGTTATTATGTTTTCAAGCTGTATTACCTGAAGTTTAATTGAATTTTCACTAAATTTTAATAAAATAATAATTTTCAAAAGTACTTGTTTATCTATAGAAAAATTCGCGTCGAATGAGGTTATGTATGACGCAGCTGATCTGGAAGTTGTCAATTTACTATAGATACTCAATTTCAAAAGTGAAATGAAACAGATAAAACAAAATTTAAAAAATTTAGATTCCTGAAATTACCAATTTTAAAGTTTTGATCAATGTTTGTATGAATTTTTCAGTGACTGGGAGTGATAAAACGAAAATTTTCCGCCTGAATTCATGAAGAGTACATCCTATAAACACAAGAATATCACAATACATTCGTCTCCAGATCAAAAAATGAAGCGGTCAGGTCGTCCGTCGTATGTGAGTATAAAACACACAAAAATTTTCGTTTTCGTCAGTTTTCTCGGGAACTACTGGGCCGATTTAAATGCAACAAACGCCAAAGAACCGCGGTCGCCCGGGGCACGCGCCGACCGGAGATGATACTTCTCGAGAGTATGAGTCCCACACAAAAATTGGGTTTGTGTGGGATATCAATTTTCCACCTACCGAGTCGACGCTGTGTGTTCCGGCTTGCAATTATCTTAAACAAGTACAAAAACACCTTGTTATTATGTTTTCAAGCTATTTACCTGTTATTTTGAAAATTTTTAATTGAATTTAACTGAATTTTAATAATTTAATAATTTTCAAAAGTACTTGTTTATCTATAGAAAAATTCGCGTCGAATGAGGTTATGTATGACGCAGCGGATCTGGAAGTTGTCAATTTACTATAGATACTCAATTTCAAAAGTGAAATGAAACAGAAAAAACAAAATTAAAAAATTTAGATTCCTGAAATTACCAATTTTAAAAGTTTTAATCAATGTTTGTATGAATTTTTCAGTGACTGGGAGTGATAAAACGAAAATTTTCCGCTTGAATTCATGAAGAGTACATCCTTAAGTACATCTATAAAACACAAGAATATCACAATACATCGTCGTCAGATCCAGAAAAAAAAAGGTCGGTCAGGTCGTCCGTCGTATAAAGTAAAAACACAAAAATTTTTTCGTTTTCTCGGGAACTTTTCTCGGGAACTACTGGGCCGATTAAAATGAAACAAACGCCAAAGAACCGCGGTCGCCCGGGGCACGCGCCGACCGGAGATGATGCTTCTCGAGTGTGATGATCCCACAAAAAATTGGGTTTGTGTGGGATATCTCAATTTTCCACCTACCGAGTCGACGCTGTGTGTTCCGGCTTGCAATTATCTTAAACAAGTAAAAAAACACTTTGTTATTATGTTTTCAAGCTATTTACCTTATTTTTGTGAATTTTCACTAATTTTAATAAAATAATAATTTCAAAAAAACTACTTGTTTATCTATAGAAAATTCGCGTCGAATGAGGTTATGTATGACGCAGCGGATCTGGAAGTTGTCAATTTACTATAGATACTTTCAAAAAAAGTGAAATGAAACAGATAAAACAAAATTTAAAAATTTAGATTCCTGAAATTACCAATTTTAAGTTTTTTTAATCAATGTTTGTATGAATTTTTCAGTGACTGGGAGTGATGATAAAACGAAAATTCATGAAGAGTACATCCTTGAATCACACAAGAGTACATCTATAAACACAAAATATCACAATACATTCGTCTCCAGAAAAAAAAAAGCGGTCAGGTCGTCAGGTCGTCCGTCGTATGTAGTAAAAATTTTCGTTTTTTTCGTTTTCGTCAGTTTTCTCGGGAACTACTGGGCCGATTTAAATGAAACAAACAAAAAAAGAACCGCGGTCGCCCGGGGCACGCGCCGACCGGAGATGATACTTCTCGAGTGTGTGTGAGTCCCACACAAAAATTGGGTTTGTGTGGGATATCTCAATTTTCCACCTACCGAGTCGACGCTGTGTGTTCCGGCTTGCAATTATCTTAAACAAGTACAAAAACACCTTGTTACTATGTTTTCAAGCTATTTACCCTGTAGAATTTTAATTTGAATTTTCACTAAAATTTTAATAAAAAATAATAATTTTCAAAACTACTTGTTTATCTATAGAAAAATTCGCGTCGAATGAGGTTATGTATGACGCAGCGGATCTGGAAGTTGTCAATTTACTATAGATACTCAATTTCAAAAGTGAAATGAAACAGATAAAACAAATTTTAAAAATTTAGATTCCTGAAATTACCAATTTAAAAGAGTTTTAATCAATGTTTGTATGAATTTTTCAGTGACTGGGAGTGATAAAACGAAAACTTTCCGCCCGAATTCATGAAGAGTACATCTATAAACACAAAATCACATACATTCGTCTCGTCTCCAGAAAAAAAAATGAAGCGGTCGGTCGTCCGTCGTGAGTGTGATAAAAACACAAAAATTTTCGTTTTCGTCAGTTTTCTCGGGAACTGGGCCGATTTAAACTGGAAACAACTGGGCCGATTTAAAGAACAAACGCCAAAAGAACCGCGGTCCCGGGGCACGCGCCGACCGGATGGTACTTCTCGAGTGTGTGAGTCCCACACAAAAATTGGGTTTGTGTGGGATATCTCATTTTTTCCACCTACCGAGTCGACGCTGTGTGTTCCGGCTTGCAATTATCTTAAACAAGTACAAAAACCTTGTTATAGTTTTAAACAAGTACAAAAACACTTTGTTACTATGTTTTCAATTTTATTTACCTGAATTTTTAATTGAATTTTCACTAAATTTTAAATAATAATAAATTTCAAAAAAGTACTTGTTTATCTATAGAAAATTCGCGTCGAATGAGGTTATGTATGATGACGCAGGATCTGGAAGTTGTCAATTTACTATAGATACTCAATTTCAAAAGTGAAATGAAACAGATAAAACAAAATTAAAAATTTTAGATTCCTGAAATTACCAATTTTAAGAGTTTTAATCAATGTTTGTATGAATTTTTCAGTGACTGGGAGTGATAAAACGAAAATTTTCCGCCTGAATTCATGAAGAGTACATCTTAAACACAAGAATATCACACATACATTCGTCTCCAGATCAAAAAATGAAGCGGAAAAAGTCGTCGTCGGTCAGGTCGTCCGTCGTGAGTGTGAGTAAAAAACACAAAAATTTTCGTTTTCGTCAGTTTTCTCGGGAACTACTGGGCCGATTTAAATGAAACAAACGCCAAAAAGAACCGCGGTCGCCCGCGCCGACGCGCCGACCGGAGATGATACTTCTCGAGTGATGATCCCCCACACAAAATTGGGTTTGTGTGGGATATCTCAATTTTCCACCTACCGAGTCGACGCTGTGTTTCAGGCTTGCAATTATCTTAAACAAGTACAAAAACACCTTGTTACTATGTTTTCAAGTTATTTACCTGTTTAATTGAATTTTCACTAACTTTTTAATTAATAAAATTTAATAATTTTCAAAACTACTTGTTTATCTATAGAAAATTCGCGTCGAATGAGGTTATGTATGACGCAGCGGATCTGGAAGTTGTCAATTTACTATAGATACTCAATTTCAAAAGTGAAATGAAACAGATAAAACAAAATTTAAAAATTTAGATTCCTGAAATTGAAATTTTACCAATTTTAATCAAGTTTTAATCAATGTTTGTATGAATTTTTCAGTGACTGGGAGTGATAAAACGAAACTTTTCCGCCCGAATTCATGAAGAATAGTACATAAAAACAAGAATATCACAATACATTCGTCTCAGAAAAAATGAAGCGAAGTCGTCCGTCAGGTCGTCCGTCGTATGTGAGTATAAAACACACAAAAATTTTCGTTTTCGTCAGTTTTTCTCGGGAACTACTGGGCCGATTTAAATGAAACAAACGCCAAAAGAACCGCGGTCGCCCGGGGCACGCGCCGACCGGAGATGGTACTTCTCGAGTGTGATTCCCACACAAAAATTGGGTTTGTGTGGGATATCTCAATTTTCCACCTACCGAGTCGACGCTGTGTGTTCCGGCTTGCAATTATCTTAAACAAGTACAAAAAAACACCTTGTTACTATGTTTTCAAGCTATTTACCTGTTATTTTTGTGAATTTTCACTAAATTGAATTAATAATATTAATTTTTTTACTTGTTTTAGAAAAAGTACTTGTTTATATATAGAAAATTCGCGTCGAATGAGGTTATGTATGACGCGCAGGATCTGGAAGTTGTCAATTTACTATAGATACTCAATTTCAAAAGTGAAATGAAACAGATAAAAACAAAATTTAAAAATTTAGATTCCTGAAATTACCAATTTTAAGAGTTTTAATCAATGTTTGTATGAATTTTTTCAGTGACTGGGAGTGATAAAAACTTTTTTTCCGCTTGAATTCATGAAGAGTACATCCTATAAACACAAGAATATCACAATACATTCGTCTCCAGAAAAAAAAAAAAAATGAAGCGGTCAGGTCGTCCGTCGTATGTGAGTATAAAACACACAAAAATTTTCGTTTTCGTCAGTTTTCTCGGGAACTACTGGGCCGATTTAAATGCAACAAACGCCAAAAAGAACCGCGGTCGCCCGGGGCACGCGCCGACCGGAGATGATACTTCTCGAGTGTGATTCCCACACAAAATTTGGTTTGTGTGGGGATATTGAATTTTCCACCTACCGAGTCGACGCTGTGTGTTCCAGGCTTGCAAAATATCTTAAACAAGTAAAAAACACTTTGTTTTTTATGTTTTCAAGCTATTTACCTGTATTTTTTTTTGAATTCACACAAAATTTTAATAATTTTAATAATTTTTAAAAAACTACTTGTTATCTATAGAAAAATTCGCGTCGAATGAGGTTATGTATGACGCACCGGATCTGGAAGTTGTCAATTTACTATAGATACTCAATTTCAAAAGTGAAATGAAACAGATAAAACAAAATTTAAAAATTTTAGATTCCTGAAATTACCAATTTTAAGAGTTTTAATCAATGTTTGTATGAATTTTTCAGTGACTGGGGGAGTGATAAAACGAACTTTTTTCCGCCCGAATTCATGAAGAGTACATCTATAAACACAAGAATATCACAACACATTCGTCTCCAGAAAAAAAATGAAGCGGTCAGGTCGTCCGTCGTATGTGAGTATAAACACACACAAAAAAATTTTCGTTTTCGTCAGTTTTCTCGGGAACTACTGGGCCGATAAATGAAAACAAAACAAACGAACCGCGGTCGCCCGGGGCCGCGGTCGCCCGGGGCACGCGCCGACCGGAGATGATACTTCTCGAGTGTATGATTCCCACACAAAAATTGGGTTTGTGTGGGATATCTCAATTTTCCACCTACCGAGTCGCTGCTGTGTTCCGGCTTGCAAATATCTTAAACAAGTACAAAAACCTTGTTGTTGTTATGTTTTCAAGCTATTTACCTGTTATTTTTTTTGAATTTTTGAATTTAATAATTTTAATAATTTAATAATTTTCAAATGTACTTGTTTATCTATAGAAAATTCGCGTCGAATGAGGTTATGTATGACGCAGCGGATCTGGAAGTTGTCAATTTACTATAGATACTCAATTTCAAAAGTGAAATGAAACAGATAAAACAAAATTTAAAAATTTAGATTCCTGAAATTACCAATTTTAAGAGTTTTAATCAATGTTTGTATGAATTTCAGTGTGACTGAGTGGGCGATAAAACTTTTCGCCCTTTCCGCATGAATTCATGAACACAAGTACATCTATAAACACAAGATTATCACAATACATTCGTCTCCAGAAAAAAAAAAAAGAAGCGGTCAGGTCGTCCGTCGTATGTGAGTATAAAACACACAAAAATTTTCGTTTTCGTCAGTTTTCTCGGGAACTACTGGGCCGATTTAAAAACAAACGCCAAAAGAACCGCGGTCGCCGGGGCACGCGCCGGAGATGGTACTTCTCGAGTGTATGATTCCCACACAAAATTGGGTTTGTGTGGGATATCTCAATTTTCCACCTACCGAGTCGACGCTGTGTGTTCCGGCTTGCAATTATCTTAAACAAGTACAAAAACACTTTGTTACTATGTTTTCAAGCTATTTTACCTGTTTTTTTTTTGAATTTACACTAAATTTTAATAAAAATAATAATTTTCAAATGTTACTTGTTATCTATAGAAAAATTCGCGTCGAATGAGGTTATGTATGACGCAGCGGATCTGGAAGTTGTCAATTTACTATAGATACTCAATTTCAAAAGTGAAATGAAACAGAAAAAAAATTTAAAAATTTTAGATTCCTGAAATTACCAATTTTAAGAGTTTTAATCAATGTTTGTATGAATTTTTCAGTGACTGGGAGTGATAAAACGAAACTTTTTTCGCCCTGAATTCATCAAGAGTACATAAATAAACACAAGAATATCACACACATTCGTCTCCAGATCAAAAAAAAAGAAGTCGGTCAGGTCGTCCGTCGTATGTGAGTATAAAACACACAAAAATTTTCGTTTTCGTCAGTTTTCTCGGGAACTACTGGGCCGATTTAAATGAAACAAACGCAAAAAAGAACCGCGGTCGCCCGGGGCACGCGCCGACCGGAGATGGTACTTCTCGAGTGTATGATTCCCACACAAAATTTGGTTTGTGTGGGATATCTGAATTTTCCACCTACCGAGTCGACGCTGTGTGTTCCGGCTTGCAATTATCTTAAACAAGTACAAAAACACCTTGTTACTAAAAACACCTTGTTATGTGAATTTTATGTTTTCAAGCTATTTACCTGTTATTTTTAATTTTGTGAATTTTCATAAAATTTTAATAATTTAATAATTTTCAAAAGTACTTGTTATCTATAGAAAATTCGCGTCGAATGAGGTTATGTATGACGCAGCGGATCTGGAAGTTGTCAATTTACTATAGATACTCAATTTCAAAAGTGAAATGAAACAGATAAAACAAAATTAAAAATTTAGATTCCTGAAATTACCAATTTTAAGAGTTTTAATCAATGTTTGTATGAAATTTTTCAGTGACTGGGAGTGATAAAACGAAACTTTTCCGCCCGAATTCATGAAGAGTACATCTATAAACACAAGATTATCACAATACATTCGTCTCCAGATCAAAAAAAAAGAAGCGGTCAGGTCGTCCGTCGTATGTGAGTATAAAACACACAAAAATTTTCGTTTTCGTCAGTTTTCTCGGGAACTACTGGGCCGATTTAAATGAAACAAACGCCAAAAAAACCGCGGTCGCCCGGGGCACGCGCCGACCGGAGATGATACTTCTCGAGTGTATGATCCCACACAAAAATTGGGTTTGTGTGGGATATCTGAATTTTCCACCTACCGAGTCGACGCTGTGTTCCGGCTTGCAATTATCTTAAACAAGTACAAAAACACCTTGTTACTATGTTTTCAAGCTATTTACCTGTTATTTTTGTGAATTTTTCACTAAATTTTTAATAAAATAATAATTTTCAAATGTACTTGTTTATCTATAGAAAAAATTCGTCGAATGATGAGGTTATGTATGACGCAGCGGATCTGGAAGTTGTCAATTTACTATAGATACTCAATTTCAAAAGTGAAATGAAACAGATAAAACAAAATTTAAAAATTTAGATTCCTGAAATTACCAATTTTAAGAGTTTTAATCAATGTTTGTATGAATTTTTCAGTGACTGGGAGTGATAAAACGAAAACTTTTCCGCCTGAATTCATGAAGAGTACATCTAAAAACACAAGAATATCACATCATTCAATACATTCGTCTCAGAAAAAAAAATGAAGCGGTCAGGTCGTCCGTCGTGTGTGAGTAACACACAAAAATTTTCGTTTTCGTCAGTTTTTTCGGGAACTAGTTTTTAAATGGAACTACTGGGCCGATTTAAATGAAACAAACGCCAAAAGAACCGCGGTCGCCCGGGGCACGCGCCGACGGAGATGATGGTACTTCTCGAGTGTGAGATCCCACACAAAAATTTGGTTTGTGTGGGATATCTCAATTTTCCACCTACCGAGTCGACGCTGTGTGTTCCGGCTTGCAATTATCTTAAACAAGTACAAAAACACTTTGTTACTATGTTTTCAAGCTATTTACCTGTTTTTTTTGAATTTACACTAAATTTTAATAAAATTTAATAATTTTCAAAACTACTTGTTTATCTATAGAAAATTCGCGTCGAATGAGGTTATGTATGACGCAGCGGATCTGGAAGTTGTCAATTTACTATAGATACTCAATTTCAAAAGTGAAATGAATGAAACAAGATTTAAAAATTTAAAACAAAATTAAAAATTTTAGATTCCTGAAATTACCAATTTTAAGAGTTTTAATCAATGTTTGTATGAATTTTTCAGTGACTGGGAGTGATAAAACGAAAACTTTCCGCCTGAATTCATGAAGTACAGTACATCTACAAGAAAACACAACATTCGTATCACAAACATTCGTCAGATCAGAAAAAAAAATGAAGCGGTCAGGTCGTCCGTCGTATGTGAGTATAAACACACAAAAATTTTCGTTTTCGTCAGTTTTCTCGGGAACTACTGGGCCGATTTAAATGAAACAAACGCCAAAAAACCGCGGTCGTCCCGGGGCACGCGCCGACCGGAGATGGTACTTCTCGAGTGTAGAGTCCCACACAAAAATTGGGTTTGTGTGGGATATCTCAATTTTCCACCTACCGAGTCGACGCTGTGTGTTCCGGCTTGCAATTATCTTAAACAAGTACAAAAACACCTTTGTTTACATGTTTTCAAGCTATTTACCTGTTATTTTTAATTTTGAATTTACAATAAAATTTTAATAAATAATAATAATTTTCAAAACTTACTTGTTTATATATAGAAAAATTCGCGTCGAATGAGGTTATGTATGACGCAGCGGATCTGGAAGTTGTCAATTTACTATAGATACTCAATTTCAAAAGTGAAATGAAACAGATAAAACAAAAATTAAAAATTTAGATTCCTGAAATTACCAATTTTAAGAGTTTTAATCAATGTTTGTATGATTTTTCAGTGACTGGGAGTGATAAAACGAAACTTTTCCGCCCGAATTCATGAAGAGTACATCTATAAACACAAGAATATCACAATTACATTCGTCTCCAGAAAAAAAAAAGAAGCGGTCAGGTCGTCCGTCGTATGTGAGTATAAAACACACAAAAATTTTCGTTTTCGTCAGTTTTCTCGGGAACTACTGGGCCGATTTAAATGAAACAACAAACGCCAAAAGAACCGCGGTCGCGGGCGCGACGCACGCGCCGACCGAGAGATGGTACTTCTCAGTGTGTGAATCCCACACAAAAATTGGGATTTGTGTGGGATATCTCAATTTTCCACCGAGTCGACGACGCTGTGTGTTCCGGCTTGCAATTATCTTAAACAAGTACAAAAACACTTTGTTATTATGTTTTCAAGTTATTTACCTGTTTTTAATTGAATTTTCACTAAATTTTAATAAAAATAAAATAATAATTCAAAAAGTACTTGTTTATCTATAGAAAAATTCGCGTCGAATGAGGTATATGTATGACGCAGCGGATCTGGAAGTTGTCAATTTACTATAGATACTCAATTTCAAAAGTGAAATGAAACAGATAAAACAAAATTAAAAAATTTAGATTCCTGAAATTACCAATTTTAAGAGTTTTAATCAATGTTTGTATGAATTTTTCAGTGACTGGGAGTGATAAAACGAAACTTTTCCGCCCGAATTCATGAAGAGTACAGTACAAACAAAAGATTATCACAATACATCGTCTCCAGATCTCAGATCAAAAAGAAAAAGGAAGCGGTCAGGTCGTCCGTCGTATGTGAGTATAAAACACACAAAAATTTTCGTTTTCGTCAGTTTTCTCGGGAACTACTGGGCCGATTTAAATGAAACAAACGCCAAAAAGAACCGCGGTCGCCCGGGGCACGCGCCGACCGAGAGATGACTTACTTCGAGTGTATGAATTCCACACAAAAATTGGGTTTGTGTGGGATATCTCAATTTTCCACCTACCGAGTCGACGCTGTGTGTTCCGGCTTCCAATTATTATCAAAACAAAAAAAAACACTTTGTTACTATGTTTTCAATGCTATTTATTTTTTTATTTGAATTTTGAAAAAATTAATAATAATAATAAATTTTAAAAATTACTTGTTTATCTATAGAAAAAATTCGCGTCGAATGAGGTTATGTATGACGCAGCGGATCTGGAAGTTGTCAATTTACTATAGATACTCAATTTCAAAAGTGAAATGAAACAGATAAAACAAATTTAAAAATTTAGAGATTGAAATTAATTTTTACCAATTTTAAAGTTTTTATGAAATCAATGTTTGTATGAATTTTTCAGTGACTGGGAGCGAAAAAAACGATTTTTTTCTTGAATTCATGAAGAGTACATCCTATAAACACAAGAATATCACAACACATTCGTCTCCAGATCAAAAAAAAATGGTCGGTCAGGTCGTCCGTCGTATGTGAGTATAAAAACACAAAAATTTTCGTTTTCGTCAGTTTTCTCGGGAACTACTGGGCCGATTTAAATGAAACAAACAAAAAGAACCGCGGTCGCCCGGGGCACGCGCCGACCGGAGATGGTACTTCTCGAGTGTGTGATTCCACACAAAAATTGGGTTTGTGTGGGATATCTCAATTTTCCACCTACCGAGTCGACGCTGTGTGTTCCGGCTTGCAATTATCTTAAACAAGTACAAAAACACCTTGTTACTATGTTTTCAAGCTATTTACCTGTTATTTTTGTGAATTTTCACTGAATTTTTTAATAAAATTTTTTAATAATTTTCAAATGTACTTGTTATTATATAGAAAATTCGCGTCGAATGAGGTTATGTATGACGCAGCGGATCTGGAAGTTGTCAATTTACTATAGATACTCAATTTCAAAAGTGAAATGAAACAGATAAAACAAAATTTAAAAAATTTAGATTCCTGAAATTACCAATTTTAAGATGTTTTGAATCAATGTTTGTATGAATTTTTCAGTGACTGGGAGTGATAACGAAAACTTTTTCCGCCATGAATTCATGAAGAGTACATCACAAGAAAAACACAATCATCACAACACATTCGTCTCAAAAAATGAAGCGGTCAGGTCGGTCGTCCGTCGTATGTGACACAAAACATTTTTTTTCGTTTTCGTCACGGGTTTTCTCGGGAACTACTGGGCCGATTTAAATGAAACAAACGCCAAAAAGAACCGCGGTCGCCCGGGGCACGCGCCGATACTTCTCGAGTGTATGATCCCACACAAAAATTGGGTTTGTGTGGGATATCTGAATTTTCCACCTACCGAGTCGACGCTGTGTGTTCCGGCTTGCAATTATCTTAAACAAGTACAAAAAACACTTTTGTTACTATGTTTTCAAGCTATTTACCTGTTTTAATTGAATTTTTACTAAATTTTAATTTTAATTTTAATAATTTTCAAATGTACTTTGTTTATCTATAGAAAATTCGCGTCGAATGAGGTTATGTATGACGCAGCGGATCTGGAAGTTGTCAATTTACTATAGATACTCAATTCAAAAAAGTGAAATGAAACAGATAAAACAAAATTTAAAAATTTAGATTCCTGAAATTACCAATTTTAAGAGTTTTAATCAATGTTTGTATGAATTTTTCAGTGACTGGGAGTGATAAAACGAAACTTTTTCCCCCGAATTCATGAAGAGTACATAAATAAACACAAGATTATCACAACACATTCGTCTCCAGATCAAAAAATGAAGCGGTCAGGTCGTCCGTCGTATGTGAGTATAAAACACACAAAATTTCGTTTTTTCGTTTTCGGGAACGCCGATTTAAAGTTTTCTCGGGAACTACTGGGCCGATTTAAATGAAACAAACGCCAAAAGAACCGCGGTCGCCCGGGGCACGCGCCGACCGGAGATGGTACTTCTCGAGTGTGTGAATCCCACACAAAAATTGGGTTTGTGTGGGATATCTGAATTTTCCACCTACCGAGTCGCTGTGTGTTCCGGCTTGCAATTATCTTAAACAAGTACAAAAACACTTTGTTACTATGGTTTCAAGCTATTTACCTGTTATTTAATTGAATTTAATTTAAAATAAAATAATAATTTAATAATTTTCAATTGTACTTGTGTATATATAGAAAAATTCGCGTCGAATGAGGTTATGTATGACGCAGCGGATCTGGAAGTTGTCAATTTACTATAGATACTCAATTTCAAAAGTGAAATGAAACAGATAAAACAAAATTTAAAAATTTAGATTCCTGAAATTACCAATTTTAAGAGTTTTAATCAATGTTTGTATGAATTTTTCAGTGACTGGGAGTGATAAACGAAAAACTTTTCCCTAATTGAATTCATGAGTACATCCTTAAACACAATAAACACAAGTCTCCAATATCACAATCGTCGTCCAGTCTCAGAAGCGGTCAAGTCGGTCAGGTCGTATGTGAGTGTGACACATAAAAAATTTTCGTTTTTTTCGTTTTCGGGAACTACTCAGATTTTTGCAACAAACGCCAAAGAACCGCGGGAACTACTGGGCCGATTTAAATGAAACAAACGCCAAAAAAGAACCGCGGTCGCCCGGGGCACGCGCCGACCGGAGATGGTACTTCGAGTGTGATTCCCACAAAAAAATTGGGTTTGTGTGGGATATCTCAATTTTCCACCTACCGAGTCGCTGTGTGTTCCGGCTTGCAATTATCTTAAACAAGTACAAAAACACTTTGTTACTATGTTTTCAAGCTATTTACCTGTTGTTTTAATTGAATTTACAATTTTTTAATAATAAAATAATAATTTTCAAATGTACTTGTTGTTTATCTATAGAAAAATTCGCGTCGAATGAGGTTATGTATGACGCAGCGGATCTGGAAGTTGTCAATTTACTATAGATACTCAAATTTCAAAAGTGAAATGAAACAGATAAAACAAAATTTAAAAATTTAGATTCCTGAAATTACCAATTTTAAGAGTTTTAATCAATGTTTGTATGAATTTTTCAGTGACTGGGAGTGATAAAACGAAAATTTTCCGCCCGAATTCATGAAGAGTACATCTATAAACACAAGATTATCACAATACATTCGTCTCCAGAAAAAAAAAATGAAGCGGTCAGGTCGTCCGTCGTATGTGAGTAAAAACACAAAAATTTTCGTTTTCGTCAGTTTTCTCGGGAACTACTGGGCCGATTTAAATGAAACAAACGCCAAAAGAACCGCGGTCGCCCGGGGCACGCGCCGACCGGAGATGGTACTTCGAGTGTGTGAGTCCCACACAAAATTGGGTTTGTGGGATATGGGATTTTCCACCTACTGAATTTTAATAAAATAACAATTTTCAAAACTACTTGTCTATCTATAGAAAACAGTGATACCCTGGAGGGCCCAACGGCCACCAAGGTACCTGCAGCCCGGAGAGGGAGAGGCAGAGGAAGGCCACCTACGACTGGGATGTACGTGGGCATGGCGAAGGCGGTGAAGGAGCTGAACTGCGCTCGGGAGGAGCAGATCAAGCTCGATGCGGAGGCCGAACTGGCGAAGAGGCAGCGTGAGCGCAACGACAGGGCACGGGCGTATTTCCGTAAAGACCCGCGACTCCCTGGCACTCATGATGCGGCTGCGCTCGAGAGGGTCATCTCGGACTCGGTGGCCACAATTACAGAAGTGGCCACCAAGTCCAAGAATCTCAAGGCACATTCATTCACGCCCTTAAGGATGCTGCACACGTGGTGCAGAACACGTACACCGAGATGCGCGGGCGTACGATGTCGGAGGAGGTGGCCTTGCTCGTAGAGGCCAACCATAAGCTCACGGCGGAGCTTAAGGTATTACGCCAAGAGGTGGAGCAGCTACGAGCAAGGCCACCGCCGGCTCCGGCTACTGCTCCTCCCAAGGAATCACCACCTTTGGAGGAGATTATGCGGGCGGTCATGATGCAGGTGGGCACCATGATCAACGCCCGCTTCGAGGGGTTGGAGGGCGGCTGCTCCCACAACAACGCCACAGGCCGCCTCTTGCGGGGGACAGGCACAGGGAGGAGCCACCGCCGGTGGCCAGCACCTCGAAGACGGTGCCCTCTTCTGCCGGTCCACTGGCAAGTGGATCAAAGCGGCGTAAGAAGAGGCCGGGAGCACTCGTGCCCCGGTAGAAAGTCTTCTCATGGAACCCACTTCTGCGACTTCGCAACCGGCTCCCTCGTTGGAGACTTGGTCAGAAGTCGTTAGACGGGGTTCAGGAAGAAGAAGAAGAAGAAGAAGTCAGCGCAGGGACCAAGGTCTTCTGCGCCTGACCGAGCCCTGGCTGTCAGGCCGTCTCAGGCTAAGACGAAGGCCCCTAAACTCCGCCCCCCTCGCACTGCAGCCGTGGTGATCACACTGCAACCGGGAGCGGAGGAGAGGGGTCTCACTTACGCCAGAGTATTGGGGGAGGCCAGAGGTCGTATTGACCTCACCAGCCTGAACTTCCCACCCTTAAGAATGCGCACTACGGCCACCGGGCGCGCATCCTTGAGTGCCGGGAGATGAGAGGAGGCTAAGGCTGATTGCCTGGCCTCCAAACTACAGGAAGTGTTTGGAGACTCGCCGGAGTTGACGGTGTCACGTCCGACCCTCACCGCAGATTTGCGTGTAAGTGGTCTAGATGACTCCGTCAGCTCTGACGAGTTAGTGGCGGTTCTGGCGCGGGCGGGCGGATGCCCAGCGCCAGAAATTAAGGTAGGCGAGCTAAGGCGAGGCCCAGGAGGTATGGGCACCGCCTTTGTCCGATGCCCTGTCGCTGCTGCCAAAAAGTTGGTGGCCAACGGCGGGCGTCTGTTGGTGGGATGGGTCGCGGCGTCGGTCAAGCTTCTCGAAGCAAGACCGCGCCGCTGCTTTAGGTGCCTTACACTGGGTCATGTTCGGGCCCAGTGCAAGTCAGATGTTGACCGCAGCGAACAGTGTTATCGCTGCGGTCAACTTGGCCACAAGGCCAAGGACTGCTCTGCCTCCCCGCACTGCACCCTCTGTGCAACAGCGGAAAGGCCAGCGGAGCACCTCTCCGGGGGCAAGGCTTGTGCCGAGCCCCCGTCAAAAACTGGGGTAAGTAGGAGATCCGCTGCGACCAGCTCTGGGTCGCAGCTGACTGGCTCTTCGGCACTAGAGCAGAGGGACAGCATGGAGGAAAGTTAGTATGGCACCGATACTAACTTTCCTCCAGGCGAATATCAATCACTCCGCCCGTGCACAGGACCTTTTGCTCCAGTCCATGGCAGAGCGATTGATAACGGTGTGTGTGGTTGCTGAACCATACCGGGTCCCTCCCAGGTCGGACTGGATCGGGGACCTGGACGGGCTGGTGGCAGTCACCACACAGTCACCGGCTCTCTCACCCGCTCTCGACAAAGTCACGAGGGAAGTGGCTTTGTCGCGACTGAGGTGGGAGGCATAGTTGTGGTGGTGTTTACTTCTCTCCCAACAGGGCCCTTGTTGAGTTTGAGAGATTTCTTGACGAGGTAGGGGCCCTGGTGGGACGGAGTCACCACGCCCAGTCATCGTCCTCGGTGACCTCAATGCCAAATCGGTGGCGTGGGGTCATCAACGACAGATGTGAGGGGCAGGGAGCTCGGGAGTGGCTCGCAGTAGTGGGGCTCTGTGTCCTCAATAGAGGCACAGAGCACACGTGCGTGCGGCAATGGGGAGGCTCGGTGGTCGACGTGACCTTTGCCACCCCGGGCTTGCGCGCCGTGTCCACGGTTGGAAAGTGCTAGTCGATGAGGAGACACTGTCCGATCATCGCTACATTTCGTTCAGTGTCTCACCGTCGACGGCGGAGAGACGACAGGGAACCTCCCTGCCGGTGACGGGCCCGAGATGGGGCTGAAGCGCCTGGACATTGAAAAGCTGCAGGAGGCGCCATTGTCCAGGCGTGGAACCTCTCCATCGCCACCGGTGGACCTCGACGTGGAGGCCGATGCGCTGTGCGTGGCGATGTCGCACGTTTGCGACGCTGCCATGCCGCGCGTTAAGGCCCTCCTCCAAAACGTCAGGTCTACTGGTGGTCGGAGGAGATTGCGGAGCTTCGACGAAGCTGTGTAGCGAGGCGGCGCCGCTACCAGCATTACCGGCGGAGGAGGCTCCAGGGCCAGAAGAGCTAGGCGCCCGCTATGCCGCCTACAGGGTAGCGTCAAGAACTCTCCGTGTTGCTATCGACGAGGCCAAGTCGGCTTCGTGGAGAAAGCTGCTGGAGACGCTAGATCGGGATCCGTGGGGCGTCCCTACTTATTGGCAAGGGAAAGCTTCGCCCTGGACGCCCCCGTCACCAGCATGCTGGAGCCACTATTCCTGCGGCGGGTGGTTGAGGGGCTGTTCCCGGCCAGCCGGGAACTGACTTTGTCCCTCCCACTGCGATGATAGCAACACGGACAGCGGACTCCGTTGAAGAGGAGGAAGACGAGATTCCCGACGTCTCCGAGGAGAGTTGGGAGCCGCCGTCCTGAGAATGAGGGCCAAAGACACGGCACCGGGGCCTGATGGTATACCCGGCCGTGCTTGGGCCCTCGCTCAGACGCCTAAGCCCTCGCCTCCGGGATCTCCTGAGTCGCTGCATGCGAGAAGGAGATTCCCGAGGCGATGGAAGAGAGGAAGCTCGTTCTCCTCCGAAAGAGGGCGACCCGCGGACGAACCCTCGGGGTATCGTCCGATAGTGCTGCTTGATGAGGTGGGCAAGCTTTTAGAGCGTATAATTGCTGCCCGCCTCGCCAAGCACCTCGACAGGGTGGGCCCGAACCTGTCAGAGAGACAGTTCGGGTTCCGTAGAGGTCGTTCGACAATCGATGCAATTCGTCTTGTCAACGACCTCTACAAAGAGGTATCGAGCTCCAGTGGCGGGGTGTTGTTGGCGGTGTCGCTGGATATTGCGAATGCCTTCAACTCACTGCCCTGGATCACGATAAAAGAGGCGCTTGGGTACCATAGAGTACCCCTGTACCTGCGGCAACTCCTTGGGGACTATCTCTCCGATAGAGAGATAGTCTACCCAACGAAGGACGGAGAGGAAGTCAGTCCCATGTCACGAGGGGTTCCACAGGGGTCGGCTCTTGGGCCACCCCTGTGGAATCTCGGCTACGACTGGGTGCTGAGGTGCGGTAACCTCCATGGCATCAGCCTAATATGTTACGCTGATGACACGCTGGTTACCGCAAGGGGACAGAACTTCCGCCAGGCGGCGGTGCTGGCCACTGCGGGTGTAGCGGCCGTGGTGGCCAGAATCAGGAGTTTGGGCCTGAGGTGGCGCTCCATAAATCGGAGGCCATCTGCTTTCATGGACCCCGACAGGCGCCACCTGCAGGTGCCAACATAGTGGTGGGTGGTGTGGCCATCCCTGTCAAGCCGACACTGAAGTATCTCGGTGTCGTGCTTGACAGCAGATGGAATTGGGGGCCGCATCTGCGTCAACTTACCCCTAAGTTGACGCAGACTGCGTCAGCATTGGGCCGACTTCTGCCCAATATGGGAGGCGGTGGAGGGCGCTGCCGCCACCTTTACATGGCAGTGGTGCGATCGATGGCCCTGTATGGTGCTCCCATATGGGCAGGAAAGCTGGCCCGATCAGATGAAGCCCTCCTTCATAGTGCCCAGAGGGTGATGGCTGTGAGAGTGTGCCGGGGTTACCGCACACTCTCACATGAGTGGCATGCGTCCTCGCCGGTTCACTGCCCTGGTGCATAGAGGCTGAGGTGTTGTCCTCGGTCTACTGGCGCCGGGTCCGTGCGGAGGAGGACGATTTGCGTCCCGCCCCACAGGAGGTGGTACGGTGGCGCAGGGATGCCAGAGCTAGGGCTCTGGAGAGGTGGAAGGAGCGGATCCTCGCAGGACCCACTCAGAGGGGCCGGCGCTCGACGGCTCCTTGAAGCGATAAGGCCCATTCTCACTGAGTGGGTCCAGAGGAAACACGGAGTCCTCACCTTCCGGACTACACAGATGCTCTCGGGACATGGTTGTTTCGGGAGATATCTGTGTAGAGTTACCGGAAGGAGGAGACCGATATGCCACCGGTGCGGCTGTGCGGAAGATACCGCACAACACGCGCTGGAGGCATGTCCGGCAGAGGAGGAACCGCGGCAAGCCTTAGTCGCGGTCGTGAGAACGAACCTCTCATTGCCGACCATCTTGTCCAAGATGCTCGACAATGAGAGGTCGTGAAGCTTTGTCTCCTTCTGTGAGACTCTTGTCTCACAGAGAGGAGATGGAGGAGCGAGAGAGGAGGTGGACCTCTCGCTCCTCCTAGGAAGGAGGAAGCGGACAAGGGGCGAGCCACTGGGGCTCGCACCCCGTCACCGCTGGAGGGCCTGGGCCATCGGGCGCGTAACAACGCCTGATGTCCCGCTCTCTCTCCAGAGGCGGAGACGCGCTGTTTTGGGTTTCCAGCGCGTCTCTGGGGCCAAATGCGGGGTTCCGACCCCCCGCGAGGCGGACCCGAAAGGGTGATGGAGGTGTCAGAGTTACGCGGGCGAGTGTGAAAGCGGTTCCGTAACTCTTTGAAACCTGTCTCCCACAGGTGAAACCTGTGGAGGGTTTTAGTCGGTAGGGGTGTCACTCTGGCACCAGGCCCGACACATCGTGCGTTACTGCATTTTCCTCCTCCAAAAAAAAAAAAAAAAAAAAAAAAGGTTAGGTTGGGGTGCAAAGGGCTTCTACGCGTGAACCCGAGAGGGTCACGTGTAGAAGTCTAGGTGGTGGGGGGTCCCCTGGGAGCTGTCTGCTAAGCTGGGAGCTCGCAGGTGGACTAGGGAGAGAGATCCCTCAGGGGTCGTAGAGAAGCTATGCGTAGCGACATCTGGCGTTTTCGCTGGTTGTCGCTGCGCACAGCAGCCAATTCTCAAGGTTTGGGGTCGCCGAGGAGAGTGTCTGGCACGCGAGACCGAGACTGAGCTGCTTACAGGGGCGCGGTCTCGGGCTTGCGATCCACGCATGGTCGGCGGGAGGCCGGCCGCTAGACCCCACCCAGGGAGCTATACCCTTTCATTTAGCAACACTACAAAAATAATGAACATAAGCGGTTTTAAAGATTTACCCAGGAGGGTCCCCGAGAGGGAATCCCTCCACGCTTCGGCGTGCTGCCCACGTACTCTGGGGGCGAAAACAGCAGATTTTCACAACAACGACCATGGCTTTCGCACAACGGACTCTGACCGCACACGGAAGGGAGCTGAGGAGGAGGAGAAGAAGAAGGAGGCGCGCGTGGTTCTGACGCGCATCGACCTGGCGACGGAGGAGGAAACGGATGGCTCCAGCGACATTAGACTGTCGTTGTCCGGCTCTTCTGAGGGACTCTCTCGGAAGAGGAGCTTGGGCAGGGAGGGCTACGACAGCTGCCGCTCCCGCTCCTGCTCCGGGTCAGTGATACCCTGGAGGGCCCAACGGCCACCAAGGTACCTGCAGTCCGGAGGGAGAGGCAGAGGAAGGCCACCTACGACTGGGATGTACGTGGGCATGGCGAAGGCGGTGAAGGAGCTGAACTGCGCTCGGGAGGAGCAGATCAAGCTCGATGCGGAGGCCGAACTGGCGAAGAGGCAGCGTGAGCGCAACGACAGGGCACGGGCGTATTTCCGTAAAGACCCGCGACTCCCTGGCACTCATGATGCGGCTGCGCTCGAGAGGGTCATCTCGGACTCGGTGGCCACAATTACAGAAGTGGCCACCAAGTCCAAGAATCTCAAGGGCACATTCATTCACGCCCTTAAGGATGCTGCACACGTGGTGCAGAACACGTACACCGAGATGCGCGGGCGTACGATGTCGGAGGAGGTGGCCTTGCTCGTGAGGCCAACCATAAGCTCACGGCGGAGCTTAAGGTATTACGCGCAAGAGGTGGAGCAGCTACGAGCAAGGCCACTGCCGGCTCCGGCTACTGCTCCTCCCAAGGAATCACCACCTTTGGAGGAGATTATGCGGGCGGTCATGATGCAGGTGGGCACCATGATCAACGCCCGCTTCGAGGGGTTGGAGGGGCGGCTGCTCCCACAACAACGCCACAGGCCGCCTCTTGCGGGGACAGGCACAGGGAGGAGCCACCGCCGGTGGCCAGCACCTCGAAGACGGTGCCCTCTTCTGCCGGTCCACTGGCAAGTGGATCAAAAGCGGCGTAAGAAGAGGCCGGGAGCACTCGTGCCCCGGTAGAAAGTCTTCTCATGGAACCCACTTCTGTGACTTCGCAACCGGCTCCCTCGTTGGAGACTTGGTCAGAAGTCGTTAGACGGGGTTCAGGAAGAAGAAGAAGAAGAAGTCAGCGCAGGGACCAAGGTCTTCTGCGCCTGACCGAGCCCTGGCTGTCAGGCCGTCTCAGGCTAAGACGAGGCCCTAAACTCCGCCCCCTCGCACTGCAGCCGTGGTGATCACACTGCAACCGGGAGCGGAGGAGGGGTCTCACCCGCCAGAGTATTGGGGAGGCCAGAGGTCGTATTGACCTCACCAGCCTGAACTTCCCACCCTTAAGAATGCGCACTACGGCCACCGGGCGCGCATCCTTGAGTGCCGGGAGATGAGAGGAGGCTAAGGCTGATTGCCTGGCCTCCAAACTACAGGAAGTGTTTGGAGACTCGCCGGAGTTGACGGTGTCACGTCCGACCCTCACCGCAGATTTGCGTGTAAGTGGTCTAGATGACTCCGTCAGCTCTGACGAGTTAGTGGCGATTCTGGCGCGGGCGGGCGGATGCCCAGCGCCAGAAAGTAAAATGAGGCGAGCTAAGGCGAGGCCCAGGAGGTATGGGCACCGCCTTTGTCCGATGCCCTGTCGCTGCTGCCAAAAGTTGGTGGCCAACGGCGGGCGTCTGTTGGTGGGATGGGTCGCGGCGTCGGTCAAGCTTCTCGAAGCAAGACCGCGCCGCTGCTTTAGGTGCCTTACACTGGGTCATGTTCGGGCCCAGTGCAAGTCGAATGTTGACCGCAGCGAACAGTGTTATCGCTGCGGTCAACTAACCTAAGGCCAAGGACTGCTCTGCTGCCCCGCACTGCACCCTCTGTGCAACAGCGGGAAGGCCGGCGGAGCACCTCTCCGGGGCAAGGCTTGTGCCGAGCCCCGTCAAAACTGGGGTAAGTGGGAGATCCGCTGCGACCAGCTCTGGGTCGCAGCTGACTGGCTCTTCGGCACTAGAGCAGAGGGACAGCATGGAGGAAAGTTAGTATGGCACCGATACTAACTTTCCTCCAGGCGAATATCAATCACTCCGCCCGTGCACAGGACCTTTTGCTCCAGTCCATGGCAGAGCGATTGATAACGGTGTGTGGTTGCTGAACCATACCGGGTCCCTCCCAGGTCGGACTGGATCGGGGACCTGGACGGGCTGGTGGCGGTCACCACACAGTCACCGGCTCTCTCACCCGCTCTCGACAAAGTCACGAGGGGAAGTGGCTTTGTCGCGACTGAGGTGGGAGGCATAGTTGTGGTGGGTGTTTACTTCTCTCCCAACAGGGCCCTTGTTGAGTTTGAGAGATTTCTTGACGAGGTAGGGGCCCTGGTGGGACAGAGTCACCTACGCCCAGTCATCGTCCTCGGTGACCTCAATGCCAAATCGGTGGCGTGGGGTCATCAACGACAGATGTGAGGGCAGGGAGCTCGGGGAGTGGCTCGCAGTAGTGGGGCTCTGTGTCCTCAATAGAGGCACAGAGCACACGTGCGATGCGGCAATGGGGAGGCTCGGTGGTCGACGTGACCTTTGCCACCCGGAGCTTGCGCGCCGTGTCCACGGTTGGAAAGTGCTAGTCGATGAGGAGACACTGTCCGATCATCGCTACATTTCGTTCAGTGTCTCACCGTCGACGGCGGAGAGACGACAGGGAACCTCCTGCCGGTGACGGGCCCGAGATGGGGCTGAAGCGCCTGGACATTGAAAAGCTGCAGGAGGCAGCCATTGTCCAGGCGTGGAACCTGCTCCATCGCCACCGGTGGACCTCGACGTGGAGGCCGATGCGCTGTGCGTGGCGATGTCGCACGTTTGCGACGCTGCCATGCCGCGCGTTAAGGCCCTCCCTCCAAAACGTCAGGTCTACTGGTGGTCGGAGGAGATTGCGGAGCTTCGACGAAGCTGTGTAGCGAGGCGGCGCCGCTACCAGCATTACCGGCGGAGGAGGCTCCAGGAGCCAGAAGAGCTAGGCGCCCGCTATGCCGCCTACAGGGTAGCGTCAAGAACTCTCCGTGTTGCTATCGACGAGGCCAAGTCGGCTTCGTGGAGAAAGCTGCTGGAGACGCTAGATCGGGATCCGTGGGGCGTCCCTACTTATTGGCAAGGCGAAAGCTTCGCCCTGGACGCCCCCGTCACCAGCATGCTGGAGCCACTATTCCTGCGGCGGGTGGTTGAGGGCTGTTCCCAGCCAGCCGGGAACTGACTTTGTCCCTCCCACTGCGATGATAGCAACACGGACAGCGGACTCCGTTGAAGAGGAGGAAGACGAGATTCCCGACGTCTCCGAGGAGAGTTGGGAGCCGCCGTCCTGAGAATGAGGGCCAAAGACACGGCACCGGGGCCTGATGGTATACCCGGCCGTGCTTGGGCCCTCGCTCAGGACGCCCTAGGCCCTCGCCTCCGGGATCTCCTGAGTCGCTGCATGCAAGAAGGGAGATTCCCGAGGCGATGGAAGAGAGGGAAGCTCGTTCTCCTCCGAAAAGAGGGGCGACCCGCGGACGAACCCTCGGGGTATCGTCCGATAGTGCTGCTTGATGAGGTGGGCAAGCTTTTAGAGCGTATAATTGCTGCCCGCCTCGCCAAGCACCTCGACAGAGGTGGGCCCGAACCTGTCAGAGAGACAGTTCGGGTTCCGTAGAGGTCGTTCGACAATCGATGCAATTCGTCTTGTCAACGACCTCTACAAAGATGTATCGAGCTCCAGTGGCGGGGTGTTGTTGGCGGTGTCGCTGGATATTGCGAATGCCTTCAACTCACTGCCCTGGATCACGATAAAAGAGGCGCTTGGGTACCATAGAGTACCCCTGTACCTGCGGCAACTCCTTGGGGACTATCTCTCCGATAGAGAGATAGTCTACCCAACGAAGGACGGAGAGGAAGTCAGTCCCATGTCACGAGGGGTTCCACAGGGGTCGGCTCTTGGGCCACCCCTGTGGAATCTCGGCTACGACTGGGTGCTGAGGTGCGGTAACCTCCATGGCATCAGCCTAATATGTTACGCTGATGACACGCTGGTTACCGCTGGGGACAGAACTTCCGCCAGGCGGCGGTGCTGGCCACTGCGGGTGTAGCGGCCGTGGTGGCCAGAATCAGGAGTTTGGGCCTGGAGGTGGCGCTCCATAAATCGGAGGCCATCTGCTTTCATGGACCCCGACAGGCGCCACCTGCAGGTGCCAACATAGTGGTGGGTGGTGTGGCCATCCCTGTCAAGCCGACACTGAAGTATCTCGGTGTCGTGCTTGACAGCAGATGGAATTGGGGGCCGCATCTGCGTCAACTTACCCCTAAGTTGACGCAGACTGCGTCAACATTGGGCCGACTTCTGCCCAATATGGGAGGCGGTGGAGGCGCTGCCGCCACCTTTACATGGCAGTGGTGCGATCGATGGCCCTGTATGGTGCTCCCATATGGGCAGGAAAGCTGGCCCGATCAGATGAAGCCCTCCTTCATAGTGCCCAGAGGGTGATGGCTGTGAGAGTGTGCCGGGGTTACCGCACACTCTCACATGAGGTGGCATGCGTCCTCGCCGGTTCACTGCCCTGGTGCATAGAGGCTGAGGTGTTGTCCTCGGTCTACTGGCGCCGGGTCCGTGCGGAGGAGGACGATTTGCGTCCCACCCACAGGAGGTGGTACGGTGGCGCAGGGATGCCAGAGCTAGGGCTCTGGAGAGGTGGAAGGAGCGGATCCTCGCAGGACCCACTCAGAGAGGGGCCGGCGCTCGACAGCTCCTTGAGCGATAAGGCCCATTCTCACTGAGTGGGTCCAGAGGAAACACAGGTCCTCACCTTCCGGACTACACAGATGCTCTCGGGACATGGTTGTTTCGGGAGATATCTGTGTAGAGTTGCCGGAAGGAGGAGACCGATATGCCACCGGTGCGGCTGTGCGGAAGATACCGCACAACACGCGCTGGAGGCATGTGCGGCAGAGGAGGAACCGCGGCAAGCCTTAGTCGCGGTCGTGAGGGCAGACCTCTCATTGCCGACCATCTTGTCCAAGATGCTCGACAATGAGAGGTCGTGAAAGCTTTGTCTCCTTCTGTGAGACTCTTGTCTCACAGAGGGAGATGGAGGAGCGAGAGAGGAGGTGGACCCTCTCGCTCCTCCTAGGAAGGAGGAAGCGGACAGGGGCGAGCCACTGGGGCTCGCACCCCGTCACCGCTGGAGGGCCTGGGCCATCGGGCGCGTAACAACGCCTGATGTCCCGCTCTCTCTCAGAGGCGGAGACGCGCTGTTTTGGGTTTCCAGCGCGTCTCTGGGGCCAAATGCGGGGTTCCGACCCCCGCGAGGCGGACCCGAAAGGGTGATGGAGGTGTCAGAGTTACGCGGGCGAGTGTGAAAGCGGTTCCGTAACTCTGACACTTTCCTGCCATACACAGGTGAAACCTGTGGAGGGTTTTAGTCGGTAGGGGTGTCACTCTGACACCGAGCCCGACACATCGTGCGTTACTGCATTTTCCTCCACTAAAAAAAAAAAAAAAAAAAAAAAAAAAAAAGGTTGGGGTGCGAGGTTCGGGAACCTCCGCGTGGTGTACCCTGGGCATCACACAACAACTTGCCCCGGTGGCATCTTGTTGTGTGATGGCAAATCTCGGCGAGATGGAAGGGCTTCTACGCGTGAACCCGAGAGGGTCACGTGTAGAAGTCTAGGTGGTGGGGGTCCCCTGGGAGCTGTCTGCTAAGCTGGGAGCTCGCAGGTGGACTAGGAGGAGAGATCCCTCAGGGGTCGTAGAGAAGCTATGCGTAGCGACATCTGGCGTTTTCGCTGGTTGTCGCTGCGCACAGCAGCCAATTCTCAAGGTTTGGGGTCGCCGAGGAGAGTGTCTGGCACGCGAGACCGAGACTGAGCTGCTTACAGGGCGCGGTCTCGGGCTTGCGATCCACACATGGTCGGCGGGAGGCCGGCCGCTAGACCCACCAGGGAGCTATACCCTTTCATTTAGCAACACTACAAAATAATGAACATAAGCGGTTTTAAAGATTTGCAGGAGGGTCCCCGAGAGGGGAATCCTCCACGCTTCGGCGTGCTGCCCCACGTACTCTGGGGGCGAAAACAACAGATTTTCACAACAACGACCATGGCTTTCGCACAACGGACTCTGACCGCACACGGAAGGGAGCTGAGGAGGAGGAGAAGAAGAAGGAGGCGCGCGTGGTTCTGACGCGCATCGACCTGGCGACGGAGGAGGAAACGGATGGCTCCAGCGACATTAGACTGTCGTTGTCCGGCTCTTCTGAGGACTCTCTCGGAAGAGGAGCTTGGGCAGGGAGGGCTACGACAGCTGCCGCTCCGCTCCTGCTCCGGGTCCAGTGATACCCTGGAGGGCCCAACGGCCACCAAGGTACCTGCAGTCCGGAGAGGAGAGGCAGAGGAAGGCCACCTACGACTGGGATGTACGTGGGCATGGCGAAGGCGGTGAAGGAGCTGAACTGCGCTCGGGAGGAGCAGATCAAGCTCGATGCGGAGGCCGAACTGGCGAAGAGGCAGCGTGAGCGCAACGACAGGGCACGGGCGTATTTCCGTAAAGACCCGCGACTCCCTGGCACTCATGATGCGGCTGCGCTCGAGAGGGTCATCTCGGACTCGGTGGCCACAATTACAGAAGTGGCCACCAAGTCCAAGAATCTCAAGGGCACATTCATTCACGCCCTTAAGGATGCTGCACACGTGGTGCAGAACACGTACACCGAGATGCGCGGGCGTACGATGTCGGAGGAGGTGGCCTTGCTCGTAGAGGCCAACCATAAGCTCACGGCGGAGCTTAAGGTATTACGCCAAGAGGTGGAGCAGCTACGAGCAAGGCCACCGCCGGCTCCGGCTACTGCTCCTCCCAAGGAATCACCACCTTTGGAGGAGATTATGCGGGCGGTCATGATGCAGGTGGGCACCATGATCAACGCCCGCTTCGAGGGGTTGGAGGAGCGGCTGCTCCCACAACAACGCCACAGGCCGCCTCTTGCGGGGACAGGCACAGGGAGGAGCCACCGCCGGTGGCCAGCACCTCGAAGACGGTGCCCTCTTCTGCCGGTCCACTGGCAAGTGGATCAAAGCGGCGTAAGAAGAGGCCGGGAGCACTCGTGCCCCGGTAGAAAGTCTTCTCATGGAACCCACTTCTGCGACTTCGCAACCGGCTCCCTCGTTGGAGACTTGGTCAGAAGTCGTTAGACGGGGTTCAGGAAGAAGAAGAAGAAGAAGAAGTCAGCGCAGGGACCAAGGTCTTCTGCGCCTGACCAGCCCTGGCTGTCAGGCCGTCTCAGGCTAAGACGAAGGCCCTAAACTCCGCCCCCTCGCACTGCAGCCGTGGTGATCACACTGCAACCGGGAGCGGAGGAGAGGGGTCTCACTTACGCCAGAGTATTGGGGAGGCCAGAGGTCGTATTGACCTCACCAGCCTGAACTTCCCACCCTTAAGAATGCGCACTACGGCCACCGGGCGCGCATCCTTGAGTGCCGGGAGATGAGAGGAGGCTAAGGCTGATTGCCTGGCCTCCAAACTACAGGAAGTGTTTGGAGACTCGCCGGAGTTGACGGTGTCACGTCCGACCCTCACCGCAGATTTGCGTGTAAGTGGTCTAGATGACTCCGTCAGCTCTGACGAGTTAGTGGCAGATTCTGGCGCGGGCGGGCGGATGCCCAGCGCCAGAAATTAAAATAGGCGAGCTAAGGCGAGGCCCAGGAGGTATGGGCACCGCCTTTGTCCGATGCCCTGTCGCTGCTGCCAAAAGTTGGTGGCCAACGGCGGGCGTCTGTTGGTGGGATGGGTCGCGGCGTCGGTCAAGCTTCTCGAAGCAAGACCGCGCCGCTGCTTTAGGTGCCTTACACTGGGTCATGTTCGGGCCCAGTGCAAGTCAGATGTTGACCGCAGCGAACAGTGTTATCGCTGCGGTCAACAACCTAAGGCCAAGGACTGCTCTGCCTCCCGCACTGCACCCTCTGTGCAACAGCGGGAAGGCCGGCGGAGCACCTCTCCGGGGCAAGGCTTGTGCCGAGCCCCCGTCAAAAACTGGGGTAAGTAGGAGATCCGCTGCGACCAGCTCTGGGTCGCAGCTGACTGGCTCTTCGGCACTAGAGCAGAGGGACAGCATGGAGGAAAGTTAGTATGGCACCGATACTAACTTTCCTCCAGGCGAATATCAATCACTCCGCCCGTGCACAGGACCTTTTGCTCCAGTCCATGGCAGAGCGATTGATAACGGTGTGTGTGGTTGCTGAACCATACCGGGTCCCTCCCAGGTCGGACTGGATCGGGGACCTGGACGGGCTGGTGGCAGTCACCACACAGTCACCGGCTCTCTCACCCGCTCTCGACAAAGTCACGAGGGGAAGTGGCTTTGTCGCGACTGAGGTGGGAGGCATAGTTGTGGTGGGTGTTTACTTCTCTCCCAACAGGGCCCTTGTTGAGTTTGAGAGATTTCTTGACGAGGTAGGGGCCCTGGTGGGACGGAGTCACCACGCCCAGTCATCGTCCTCGGTGACCTCAATGCCAAATCGGTGGCGTGGGGTCATCAACGACAGATGTGAGGGCAGGGAGCTCGGGGGTGGCTCGCAGTAGTGGGGCTCTGTGTCCTCAATAGAGGCACAGAGCACACGTGCGATGCGGCAATGGGAGGCTCGGTGGTCGACGTGACCTTTGCCACCCCGGGCTTGCGCGCCGTGTCCACGGTTGGAAAGTGCTAGTCGATGAGGAGACACTGTCCGATCATCGCTACATTTCGTTCAGTGTCTCACCGTCGACGGCGGAGAGACGACGAAACCTCCCTGCCGGTGACGGGCCGAGATGGGGGCTGAAGCGCCTGGACATTGAAAAGCTGCAGGAGGCAGCCATTGTCCAGGCGTGGAACCTACTCCATCGCCACCGGTGGACCTCGACGTGGAGGCCGATGCGCTGTGCGTGGCGATGTCGCACGTTTGCGACGCTGCCATGCCGCGCGTTAAGCCCTCCCTCCAAAACGTCAGGTCTACTGGTGGTCGGAGGAGATTGCGGAGCTTCGACGAAGCTGTGTAGCGAGGCGGCGCCGCTACCAGCATTACCGGCGGAGGCTCCAGGAGCCAGAAGAGCTAGGCGCCCGCTATGCCGCCTACAGGGTAGCGTCAAGAACTCTCCGTGTTGCTATCGACGAGGCCAAGTCGGCTTCGTGGAGAAAGCTGCTGGAGACGCTAGATCGGGATCCGTGGGGGCGTCCCTACTTATTGGCAAGGCGAAAGCTTCGCCCTGGACGCCCCCGTCACCAGCATGCTGGAGCCACTATTCCTGCGGCGGGTGGTTGAGGGCTGTTCCCGGCCAGCCCGGGAACTGACTTTGTCCCTCCACTGCGATGATAGCAACACGGACAGCGGACTCCGTTGAAGAGGAGGAAGACGAGATTCCCGACGTCTCCGAGGGAGAGTTGGGAGCCGCCGTCCTGAGAATGAGAGCCAAAGACACGGCACCGGGGCCTGATGGTATACCCGGCCGTGCTTGGGCCCTCGCTCAGGACGCCCTAGGCCCTCGCCTCCGGGATCTCCTGAGTCGCTGCATGCAAGAAGGGAGATTCCCGAGGCGATGGAAGAGAGGGAAGCTCGTTCTCCTCCGAAAAGAGGGGCGACCCGCGGACGAACCCTCGGGGTATCGTCCGATAGTGCTGCTTGATGAGGTGGGCAAGCTTTTAGAGCGTATAATTGCTGCCCGCCTCGCCAAGCACCTCGACAGGGTGGGCCCGAACCTGTCAGAGAAACAGTTCGGGTTCCGTAGAGGTCGTTCGACAATCGATGCAATTCGTCTTGTCAACGACCTCTACAAAGAGGTATCGAGCTCCAGTGGCGGGGTGTTGTTGGCGGTGTCGCTGGATATTGCGAATGCCTTCAACTCACTGCCCTGGATCACGATAAAAGAGGCGCTTGGGTACCATAGAGTACCCCTGTACCTGCGGCAACTCCTTGGGGACTATCTCTCCGATAGAGAGATAGTCTACCCAACGAAGGACGGAGAGGAAGTCAGTCCCATGTCACGAGGGGTTCCACAGGGGTCGGCTCTTGGGCCACCCCTGTGGAATCTCGGCTACGACTGGGTGCTGAGGTGCGGTAACCTCCATGGCATCAGCCTAATATGTTACGCTGATGACACGCTGGTTACCGCAAGGGGACAGAACTTCCGCCAGGCGGCGGTGCTGGCCACTGCGGGTGTAGCGGCCGTGGTGGCCAGAATCAGGAGTTTGGGCCTGGAGGTGGCGCTCCATAAATCGGAGGCCATCTGCTTTCATGGACCCCGACAGGCGCCACCTGCAGGTGCCAACATAGTGGTGGTGGTGTGGCCATCCCTGTCAAGCCGACACTGAAGTATCTCGGTGTCGTGCTTGACAGCAGATGGAATTTGGGGCCGCATCTGCGTCAACACCCCTAAGTTGACGCAGACTGCGTCAACATTGGGCCGACTTCTGCCCAATATGGGAGGCGGTGGAGGCGCTGCCGCCACCTTTACATGGCAGTGGTGCGATCGATGGCCCTGTATGGTGCTCCCATATGGGCAGGAAAGCTGGCCCGATCAGATGAAGCCCTCCTTCATAGTGCCCAGAGGGTGATGGCTGTGAGAGTGTGCCGGGGTTACCGCACACTCTCACATGAGGTGGCATGCGTCCTCGCCGGTTCACTGCCCTGGTGCATAGAGGCTGAGGTGTTGTCCTCGGTCTACTGGCGCCGGGTCCGTGCGGAGGAGGACGATTTGCGTCCCGCCCACAGGAGGTGGTACGGTGGCGCAGGGATGCCAGAGCTAGGGCTCTGGAGAGGTGGAAGGAGCGGATCCTCGCAGGACCCACTCAGAGAGGGGCCGGCGCTCGACGGCTCCTTGAAGCGATAAGGCCCATTCTCACTGAGTGGGTCCAGAGGAAACACGGAGTCCTCACCTTCCGGACTACACAGATGCTCTCGGGACATGGTTGTTTCGGGAGATATCTGTGTAGAGTTGCCGGAAGGGAGGAGACCCCGATATGCCACCGGTGCGGCTGTGCGGAAGATACCGCACAACACGCGCTGGAGGCATGTGCGGCAGAGGAGGAACCGCGGCAAGCCTTAGTCGCGGTCGTAGGGGCAGACCTCTCATTGCCGACCATCTTGTCCAAGATGCTCGACAATGAGAGGTCGGGAAGCTTTTTGTCTCCTTCTGTGAGACTCTTGTCTCACAGAGGAGATGGAGGAACGAGAGAGGAGGTGGACCTCTCGCTCCTCCCTAGGAGGAGGAAGCGGACAAGGGGCGAGCCACTGGGGCTCGCACCCCGTCACCGCTGGAGGGCCTGGGCCATCGGGCGCGTAACAACGCCTGATGTCCCGCTCTCTCAGAGGCGGAGACGCGCTGTTTGGGTTTCCAGCGCGTCTCTGGGGCCAAATGCGGGGGTTCCGACCCCCCCGCGAGGCGGACCCGAAAGGGTGATGGAGGTGTCAGAGTTACGCGGGCGAGTGTGAAAGCGGTTCCGTAACTCTGACACTTTGCCATACACAGGTGAAACCTGTGGAGGGTTTTTAGTCGGTAGGGGTGTCACTCTGACACCGAGCCCGACACATCGTGCGTTACTGCATTTTCCCTCCACTAAAAAAAAAAAAAAAAAAAAAAAAGGTTAGGTTAGGTTAGGTTGGGGTGCGAGGTTCGGGAACCTCCGCGTGGTGTACCCTGGGCATCACACAACAACTTGCCCCGGTGGCATCTTGTTGTGTGATGGCAAATCTCGGGCGAGATGGAAAGGGCTTCTACGCGTGAACCCGAGAGGGTCACGTGTAGAAGTCTAGGTGGTGGGGGGTCCCCTGGGAGCTGTCTGCTAAGCTGGGAGCTCGCAGGTGGACTAGGGGAGGAGATCCCTCAGGGGTCGTAGAGAAGCTATGCGTAGCGACATCTGGCGTTTTCGCTGGTTGTCGCTGCGCACAGCAGCCAATTCTCAAGGTTTGGGGGTCGCCGAGGAGAGTGTCTGGCACGCGAGACGGAGACTGAGCTGCTTACAGGGCGCGGTCTCGGGCTTGCGATCCACGCATGGTCGGCGGGAGGCCGGCCGCTAGACCCCACCCAGGGGAGCTATACCCTTTCATTTAGCAACACTACAAAAATAATGAACATAAGCGGTTTTAAAGGATTTACCCAGGAGGGTCCCCGAGAGGGGAATCCTCCACGCTTCGGCGTGCTGCCCCACGTACTCTGGGGGGGGCGAAAACAGCTTAGATTTTCACAACAACGACCATGGCTTTCGCACAACGGACTCTGACCGCACACGGAAGGGAGCTGAGGAGGAGGAGAAGAAGAAGGAGGCGCGCGTGGTTCTGACGCGCATCGACCTGGCGACGGAGGAGGAAACGGATGGCTCCAGCGACATTAGACTGTCGTTGTCCGGCTCTTCTGAGGACTCTCTCGGAAGAGGAGCTTGGGCAGGAGGGCTACGACAGTTGCCGCTCCCGCTCCTGCTCCGGGTCCAGTGATACCCTGGAGGGCCCAACGGCCACCAAGGTACCTGCAGCCCGAGAGGGAGAGGCAGAGGAAGGCCACCTACGACTGGGATGTACGTGGGCATGGCGAAGGCGGTGAAGGAGCTGAACTGCGCTCGGGAGGAGCAGATCAAGCTCGATGCGGAGGCCGAACTGGCGAAGAGGCAGCGTGAGCGCAACGACAGGGCACGGGCGTATTTCCGTAAAGACCCGCGACTCCCTGGCACTCATGATGCGGCTGCGCTCGAGAGAGGGTCATCTCGGACTCGGTGGCCACAATTACAGAAGTGGCCACCAAGTCCAAGAATCTCAAGGGCACATTCATTCACGCCCTTAAGGATGCTGCACACGTGGTGCAGAACACGTACACCGAGATGCGCGGGCGTACGATGTCGGAGGAGGTGGCCTTGCTCGTAGAGGCCAACCATAAGCTCACGGCGGAGCTTAAGGTATTACGCCAAGAGGTGGAGCAGCTACGAGCAAGGCCACCGCCGGCTCCGGCTACTGCTCCTCCCAAGGAATCACCACCTTTTGAGGAGATTATGCGGGCGGTCATGATGCAGGTGGGCACCATGATCAACGCCCGCTTCGAGGGGTTGGAGGAGCGGCTGCTCCCACAACAACGCCACAGGCCGCCTCTTGCGGGGACAGGCACAGGGAGGAGCCACCGCCGGTGGCCAGCACCTCGAAGACGGTGCCCTCTTCTGCCGGTCCACTGGCAAGTGGATCAAAGCGGCGTAAGAAGAAGGCCGGGAGCACTCGTGCCCCGGTAGAAAGTCTTCTCATGGAACCCACTTCTGCGACTTCGCAACCGGCTCCCTCGTTGGAGACTTGGTCAGAAGTCGTTAGACGGGGTTCCAGGAAGAAGAAGAAGAAGAAGAAGTCAGCGCAGGGACCAGGTCTTCTGCGCCTGACCGAGCCCTGGCTGTCAGGCCGTCTCAGGCTAAGACGAAGGCCCTAAACTCCGCCCCTCGCACTGCAGCCGTGGTGATCACACTGCAACCGGGAGCGGAGGAGAGGGGTCTCACTTACGCCAGAGTATTGGGGGAGGCCAGAGGTCGTATTGACCTCACCAGCCTGAACTTCCCACCCTTAAGAATGCGCACTACGGCCACCGGAGCGCGCATCCTTGAGGTGCCGGGAGATGAGAGGGAGGCTAAGGCTGATTGCCTGGCCTCCAAACTACGGAAGTGTTTGGAGACTCGCCGGAGTTGACGGTGTCACGTCCGACCCTCACCGCAGATTTGCGTGTAAGTGGTCTAGATGACTCCGTCAGCTCTGACGAGTTAGTGGCGGTTCTGGCGCGGGCGGGCGGATGCCCAGCGCCAGAAATTAAGGTAGGCGAGCTAAGGCGAGGCCCAGGAGGTATGGGCACCGCCTTTGTCCGATGCCCTGTCGCTGCTGCCAAAAAGTTGGTGGCCAACGGCGGGCGTCTGTTGGTGGGATGGGTCGCGGCGTCGGTCAAGCTTCTCGAAGCAAGACCGCGCCGCTGCTTTAGGTGCCTTACACTGGGTCATGTTCGGGCCCAGTGCAAGTCAGATGTTGACCGCAGCGAACAGTGTTATCGCTGCGGTCAACTTGGCCACAAGGCCAAGGACTGCTCTGCCTCCCCGCACTGCACCCTCTGTGCAACAGCGGGAAGGCCGGCGGAGCACCTCTCCGGGGCAAGGCTTGTGCCGAGCCCCGTCAAAAACTAAGGGTAAGTAGGAGATCCGCTGCGACCAGCTCTGGGTCGCAGCTGACTGGCTCTTCGGCACTAGAGCAGAGGGACAGCATGGAGGAAAGTTAGTATGGCACCGATACTAACTTTCCTCCAGGCGAATATCAATCACCCGCCCGTGCACAGGACCTTTGCTCCAGTCCATGGCAGAGCGATTGATAACGGTGTGTGTGGTTGCTGAACCATACCGGGTCCCTCCCAGGTCGGACTGGATCGGGGACCTGGACGGGCTGGTGGCGGTCACCACACAATCACCGGCTCTCACCCGCTCTCGACAAAGTCACGAGGGAAGTGGCTTTGTCGCGACTGAGGTGGGAGGCATAGTTGTGGTGGGTGTTTACTTCTCTCCCAACAGGGCCCTTGTTGAGTTTGAGAGATTTCTTGACGAGGTAGGGGCCCTGGTGGGACGGAGTCACCACGCCCAGTCATCGTCCTCGGTGACCTCAATGCCAAATCGGTGGCGTGGGGTCATCAACGACAGATGTGAGGGCAGGGAGCTCGGGGAGTGGCTCGCAGTAGTGGGGCTCTGTGTCCTCAATAGAGGCACAGAGCACACGTGCGTGCGGCAATGGGAGGCTCGGTGGTCGACGTGACCTTTGCCACCCCGGAGCTTGCGCGCCGTGTCCACGGTTGGAAAGTGCTAGTCGATGAGGAGACACTGTCCGATCATCGCTACATTTCGTTCAGTGTCTCACCGTCGACGGCGGAGAGACGACAGAGAGCCTCCTGCCGGTGACGGGCCCGAGATGGGGCTGAAGCGCCTGGACATTGAAAAGCTGCAGGAGGCAGCCATTGTCCAGGCGTGGAACCCTGCTCCATCGCCACCGGTGGACCTCGACGTGGAGGCCGATGCGCTGTGCGTGGCGATGTCGCACGTTTGCGACGCTGCCATGCCGCGCGTTAAGGCCTCCCTCCAAAACGTCAGGTCTACTGGTGGTCGGAGGAGATTGCGGAGCTTCGACGAAGCTGTGTAGCGAGGCGGCGCCGCTACCAGCATTACCGGCGGAGGAGGCTCCAGGAGCCAGAAGAGCTAGGCGCCCGCTATGCCGCCTACAGGGTAGCGTCAAGAACTCTCCGTGTTGCTATCGACGAGGCCAAGTCGGCTTCGTGGAGAAAGCTGCTGGAGACGCTAGATCGGGATCCGTGGGGCGTCCCTACTTATTGGCAAGGCGAAAGCTTCGCCCTGGACGCCCCCGTCACCAGCATGCTGGAGCCACTATTCCTGCGGCGGGTGGTTGAGGGGCTGTTCCCGGCCAGCCCGGGAACTGACTTTGTCCTCCCACTGCGATGATAGCAACACGGACAGCGGACTCCGTTGAAGAGGAGGAAGACGAGATTCCCGACGTCTCCGAGGAGAGTTGGGAGCCGCCGTCCTGAGAATGAGGGCCAAAGACACGGCACCGGGGCCTGATGGTATACCCGGCCGTGCTTGGGCCCTCGCTCAGACGCCCTAGGCCCTCGCCTCCGGGATCTCCTGAGTCGCTGCATGCAAGAAGGAGATTCCCGAGGCGATGGAAGAGAGGAAGCTCGTTCTCCTCCGAAAAGAGGGCGACCCGCGGACGAACCCTCGGGTATCGTCCGATAGTGCTGCTTGATGAGGTGGGCAAGCTTTTAGAGCGTATAATTGCTGCCCGCCTCGCCAAGCACCTCGACAGGGTGGGCCCGAACCTGTCAGAGAAACAGTTCGGGTTCCGTAGAGGTCGTTCGACAATCGATGCAATTCGTCTTGTCAACGACCTCTACAAAGAGGTATCGAGCTCCAGTGGCGGGGTGTTGTTGGCGGTGTCGCTGGATATTGCGAATGCCTTCAACTCACTGCCCTGGATCACGATAAAGAGGCGCTTGGGTACCATAGAGTACCCCTGTACCTGTGGCAACTCCTTGGGACTATCTCCGATAGAGAGATAGTCTACCCAACGAAGGACGGAGAGGAAGTCAGTCCCATGTCACGAGGGGTTCCACAGGGGTCGGCTCTTGGGCCACCCCTGTGGAATCTCGGCTACGACTGGGTGCTGAGGTGCGGTAACCTCCATGGCATCAGCCTAATATGTTACGCTGATGACACGCTGGTTACCGCAAGGACAGAACTTCCGCCAGGCGGCGGTGCTGGCCACTGCGGGTGTAGCGGCCGTGGTGGCCAGAATCAGGAGTTTGGGCCTGGAGGTGGCGCTCCACAAATCGGAGGCCATCTGCTTTCATGGACCCCGACAGGCGCCACCTGCAGGTGCCAACATAGTGGTGGTGGTGTGGCCATCCCTGTCAAGCCGACACTGAAGTATCTCGGTGTCGTGCTTGACAGCAGATGGAATGGGGGCCGCATCTGCGTCAACACCCCTAAGTTGACGCAGACTGCGTCAGCATTGGGCCGACTTCTGCCCAATATGGGAGGCGGTGGAGGGCGCTGCCGCCACCTTTACATGGCAGTGGTGCGATCGATGGCCCTGTATGGTGCTCCCATATGGGCAGGAAAGCTGGCCCGATCAGATGAAGCCCTCCTTCATAGTGCCCAGAGGGTGATGGCTGTGAGTGTGCCGGGGTTACCGCACACTCTCACATGAGGTGGCATGCGTCCTCGCCGGTTCACTGCCCTGGTGCATAGAGGCTGAGGTGTTATCCTCGGTCTACTGGCGCCGGGTCCGTGCGGAGGAGGACGAATTGCGTCCCGCCCCACAGGAGGTGGTACGGTGGCGCAGGGATGCCAGAGCTAGGGCTTTGGAGAGGTGGAAGGAGCGGATCCTCGCAGGACCCACTCAGAGAGGGGCCGGCGCTCGACGGCTCCTTGAAGCGATAAGGCCCATTCTCACTGAGTGGGTCCAGAGGAAACACGGAGTCCTCACCTTCCGGACTACACAGATGCTCTCGGGACATGGTTGTTTCGGGAGATATCTGTGTAGAGTTGCCGGAAGGAGGAGACCGATATGCCACCGGTGCGGCTGTGCGGAAGATACCGCACAACACGCGCTGGAGGCATGTCCGGCAGAGGAGGAACCGCGGCAAGCCTTAGTCGCGGTCGTGAGGAGAGACCTCTCATTGCCGACCATCTTGTCCAAGATGCTCGACAATGAGAGGTCGTGGGAAGCTTTTTTGTCTCCTTCTGTGAGACTCTTGTCTCACAGAGGGAGATGGAGGAGCGAGAGAGGAGGTGGACCTCTCGCTCCTCCTAGGAGGAGGAAGCGGACAAGGGGGCGAGCCACTAGGGCTCGCACCCCGTCACCGCTTGGAGGGCCTGGGCCATTGGGCGCGTAACAACGCCTGATGTCCCGCTCTCTCTCCAGAGGCGGAGACGCGCTGTTTTGGGTTTCCAGCGCGTGTCTGGGGCCAAATGCGGGGGTTCCGACCCCCCCGCGAGGCGGACCCGAAAGGGTGATGGAGGTGTCAGAGTTACGCGGGCGAGTGTGAAAGCGGTTCCGTAACTCTGACACTTTGCCATACACAGGTGAAACCTGTGGAGGGTTTTTAGTCGGTAGGGGTGTCACTCTGGCACCGAGCCCGACACATCGTGCGTTACTGCATTTTCCCTCCACTAAAAAAAAAAAAAAAAAAAAAAAAAAAAAAGGTTAGGTTAGGTTAGGTTAGGTTAGGTTAGGTTAGGTTAGGTTAGGTTAGGTTAGGTTAGGTTAGGTTAGGTTGGGGTGCGAGGTTCGGGAACCTCCGCGTGGTGTACCCTGGGCATCACACAACAACTTGCCCCGGTGGCATCTTGTTGTGTGATGGCAAACTCGGGCGAGATGGAAAGGGGCTACGCGTGAACCCGAGAGGGTCACGTGTAGAAGTCTAGGTGGTGGGGGGTCCCCTGGGAGCTGTCTGCTAAGCTGGGAGCTCGCAGGTGGACTAGGGGAGGAGATCCCTCAGGGGTCGTAGAGAAGCTATGCGTAGCGACATCTGGCGTTTTCGCTGGTTGTCGCTGCGCACAGCAGCCAATTCTCAAGGTTTGGGGGTCGCCGAGGAGAGTGTCTGGCACGCGAGACCGAGACTGAGCTGCTTACAGGGCGCGGTCTCGGGCTTGCGATCCACGCATGGTCGGCGGGAGGCCGGCCGCTAGACCCCACCCAGGGGAGCTATACCCTTTCATTTAGCAACACTACAAAAATAATGAACATAAGCGGTTTTAAAGGATTTACCCAGGAGGGTCCCCGAGAGGGGAATCCTCCACGCTTCGGCGTGCTGCCCCACGTACTCTGGGGGGGGCGAAAACAGCTTAGATTTTCACAACAACGACCATGGCTTTCGCACAACGGACTCTGACCGCACACGGAAGGGAGCTGAGGAGGAGGAGAAGAAGAAGGAGGCGCGCGTGGTTCTGACGCGCATCGACCTGGCGACGGAGGAGGAAACGGATGGCTCCAGCGACATTAGACTGTCGTTGTCCGGCTCTTCTGAGGGACCTCTCGGAAGAGGAGCTTGGGCAGGAGGGCTACGACAGCTGCCGCTCCTGCTCCTGCCCGGGTCCAGTGATACCCTGAGGGCCCAACGGCCACCAAGGTACCTGCAGTCCGGAGAGGGAGAGGCAGAGGAAGGCCACCCACGACTGGGATGTACGTGGGCATGGCGAAGGCGGTGAAGGAGCTGAACTGCGCTCGGGAGGAGCAGATCAAGCTCGATGCGGAGGCCGAACTGGCGAAGAGGCAGCGTGAGCGCAACGACAGGGCACGGGCGTATTTCCGTAAAGACCCGCGACCCCTGGCACTCATGATGCGGCTGCGCTCGAGAGGGTCATCTCGGACTCGGTGGCCACAATTACAGAAGTGGCCACCAAGTCCAAGAATCTCAAGGGCACATTCATTCACGCCCTTAAGGATGCTGCACACGTGGTGCAGAACACGTACACCGAGATGCGCGGGCGTACGATGTCGGAGGAGGTGGCCTTGCTCGTAGAGGCCAACCATAAGCTCACGGCGGAGCTTAAGGTATTACGCCAAGAGGTGGAGCAGCTACGAGCAAGGCCACTGCCGGCTCCGGCTACTGCTCCTCCCAAGGAATCACCACCTTTGAGGAGATTATGCGGGCGGTCATGATGCAGGTGGGCACCATGATCAACGCCCGCTTCGAGGGGTTGGAGGAGCGGCTGCTCCCACAACAACGCCACAGGCCGCCTCTTGCGGGGACAGGCACAGGAGGAGCCACCGCCGGTGGCCAGCACCTCGAAGACGGTGCCTCTTCTGCCGGTCCACTGGCAAGTGGATCAAAGCGGCGTAAGAAGAAGGCCGGGAGCACTCGTGCCCCGGTAGAAAGTCTTCTCATGGAACCCACTTCTGTGACTTCGCAACCGGCTCCCTCGTTGGAGACTTGGTCAGAAGTCGTTAGACGGGGTTCCAGGAAGAAGAAGAAGAAGAAGAAGTCAGCGCAGGGACCAAGGTCTTCTGCGCCTGACCGAGCCCTGGCTGTCAGGCCGTCTCAGGCTAAGACGAAGGCCCTAAACCCGCCCCCTCGCACTGCAGCCGTGGTGATCACACTGCAACCGGGAGCGGAGGAGAGGGGTCTCACTTACGCCAGAGTATTGGGGAGGCCAGAGGTCGTATTGACCTCACCAGCCTGAACTTCCACCCTTAAGAATGCGCACTACGGCCACCGGAGCGCGCATCCTTGAGGTGCCGGGAGATGAGAGGGAGGCTAAGGCTGATTGCCTGGCCTCCAAACTACGGAAGTGTTTGGAGACTCGCCGGAGTTGACGGTGTCACGTCCGACCCTCACCGCAGATTTGCGTGTAAGTGGTCTAGATGACTCCGTCAGCTCTGACGAGTTAGTGGCGGTTCTGGCGCGGGCGGGCGGATGCCCAGCGCCAGAAATTAAGGTAGGCGAGCTAAGGCGAGGCCCAGGAGGTATGGGCACCGCCTTTGTCCGATGCCCTGTCGCTGCTGCCAAAAGTTGGTGGCCAACGGCGGGCGTCTGTTGGTGGATGGGTCGCGGCGTCGGTCAAGCTTCTCGAAGCAAGACCGCGCCGCTGCTTTTAGGTGCCTTACACTGGGTCATGTTCGGGCCCAGTGTAAGTCAGATGTTGACCGCAGCGAACAGTGTTATCGCTGCGGTCAACTTGGCCACAAGGCCAGGACTGCTCTGCCTCCCGCACTGCACCCTCTGTGCAACAGCGGGAAGGCCGGCGGAGCACCTCTCCGGGGCAAGGCTTGTGCCGAGCCCCGTCAAAAACTGGGGTGGGAGATCCGCTGCGACCAGCTCTGGGTCGCAGCTGACTGGCTCTTCGGCACTAGAGCAGAGGGATAGCATGGAGGAAAGTTAGTATGGCACCGATACTAACTTTCCTCCAGGCGAATATCAATCACCCGCCCGTGCACAGGACCTTTTGCTCCAGTCCATGGCAGAGCGATTGATAACGGTGTGTGTGGTTGCTGAACCATACCGGGTCCCTCCCAGGTCGGACTGGATCGGGGACCTGGACGGGCTGGTGGCGGTCACCACACAGTCACCGCTCTCTCACCCGCTCTCGACAAAGTCACGAGGGAAGTGGCTTTGTCGCGACTGAGGTGGGAGGCATAGTTGTGGTGGTGTTTACTCTCTCCCAACAGGGCCCTTGTTGAGTTTGAGAGATTTCTTGACGAGGTAGGGGCCCTGGTGGGACGGAGTCACCACGCCCAGTCATCGTCCTCGGTGACCTCAATGCCAAATCGGTGGCGTGGGGTCATCAACGACAGATGTGAGGGGCAGGGAGCTCGGGGAGTGGCTCGCAGTAGTGGGGCTCTGTGTCCTCAATAGAGGCACAGAGCACACGTGCGTGCGGCAATGGGGAGGCTCGGTGGTCGACGTGACCTTTGCCACCCCGGAGCTTGCGCGCCGTGTCCACGGTTGGAAAGTGTTAGTCGATGAGGAGACACTGTCCGATCATCGCTACATTTCGTTCAGTGTCTCACCGTCGACGGCGGAGAGACGACAGGGAGCCTCCCTGCCGGTGACGGGCCCGAGATGGGGCTGAAGCGCCTGGACATTGAAAAGCTGCAGGAGGCAGCCATTGTCCAGGCGTGGAACCCTGTCCATCGCCACCGGTGGACCTCGACGTGGAGGCCGATGCGCTGTGCGTGGCGATGTCGCACGTTTGCGACGCTGCCATGCCGCGCGTTAAGGCCCTCCTCCAAAACGTCAGGTCTACTGGTGGTCGGAGGAGATTGCGGAGCTTCGACGAAGCTGTGTAGCGAGGCGGCGCCGCTACCAGCATTACCGGCGGAGGAGGCCCAGGAGCCAGAAGAGCTAGGCGCCCGCTATGCCGCCTACAGGGTAGCGTCAAGAGCTCTCCGTGTTGCTATCGACGAGGCCAAGTCGGCTTCGTGGAGAAAGCTGCTGGAGACGCTAGATCGGGATCCGTGGGGGCGTCCCTACTTATTGGCAAGGCGAAAGCTTCGCCCCTGGACGCCCCCGTCACCAGCATGCTGGAGCCACTATTCCTGCGGCGGGTGGTTGAGGGGCTGTTCCCGGCCAGCCCGGGAACTGACTTTGTCCCTCCCACTGCGATGATAGCAACACGGACAGCGGACTCCGTTGAAGAGGAGGAAGACGAGATTCCCGACGTCTCCGAGGGAGAGTTGGGAGCCGCCGTCCTGAGAATGAGGGCCAAAGACACGGCACCGGGGCCTGATGGTATACCCGGCCGTGCTTGGGCCCTCGCTCAGACGCCCTAGGCCTCGCCTCCGGGATCTCCTGAGTCGCTGCATGCAAGAAGGAGATTCCGAGGCGATGGAAGAGAGGGAAGCTCGTTCTCCTCCGAAAAGAGGGCGACCCGCGGACGAACCCTCGGGTATCGTCCGATAGTGCTGCTTGATGAGGTGGGCAAGCTTTTAGAGCGTATAATTGCTGCCCGCCTCGCCAAGCACCTCGACAGGGTGGGCCCGAACCTGTCAGAGAAACAGTTCGGGTTCCGTAGAGGTCGTTCGACAATCGATGCAACCCGTCTTGTCAACGACCTCTATAAAGATGTATCGAGCTCCAGTGGCGGGGTGTTGTTGGCGGTGTCGCTGGATATTGCGAATGCCTTCAACTCACTGCCCTGGATCACGATAAAGAGGCGCTTGGGTACCATAGAGTACCCCTGTACCTGTGGTAACTTTGGGGACTATCTCCGATAGAGAGATAGTCTACCCAACGAAGGACGGAGAGGAAGTCAGTCCCATGTCACGAGGGGTTCCACAGGGTCGGCTCTTGGGCCACCCCTGTGGAATCTCGGCTACGACTGGTGTTGAGGTGCGGTAACCTCCATGGCATCAGCCTAATATGTTACGCTGATGACACGCTGGTTACCCGCAAGGACAGAACTTCCGCCAGGCGGCGGTGCTGGCCACTGCGGGTGTAGCGGCCGTGGTGGCCAGAATCAGGAGTTTGGGCCTGGAGGTGGCGCTCCACAAATCGGAGGCCATCTGCTTCATGGACCCCGACAGGCGCCACCTGCAGGTGCCAACATAGTGGTGGTGGTGGTGGTTATCCCCGTCAAGCCGACACTGAAGTATCTCGGTGTCGTGCTTGACAGCAGATGGAATTGGGGGCCGCATCTGCGTCAACTTACCCCTAAGTTGACGCAGACTGCGTCAGCATTGGGCCGACTTCTGCCCAATATGGGAGGCGGTGGAGGGCGCTGCCGCCACCTTTACATGGCAGTGGTGCGATCGATGGCCCTGTATGGTGCTCCCATATGGGCAGGAAAGCTGGCCTGATCAGATGAAGCCCTCCTTCATAGTGCCCAGAGGGTGATGGCTGTGAGAGTGTGCCGGGGTTACCGCACACTCTCACATGAGGTGGCATGCGTCCTCGCCGGTTCACTGCCCTGGTGCATAGAGGCTGAGGTGTTGTCCTCGGTCTACTGGCGCCGGGTCCGTGCGGAGGAGGACGATTTGCGTCCCGCCCCACAGGAGGTGGTACGGTGGCGCAGGGATGCCAGAGCTAGGGCTCTGGAGAGGTGGAAGGAGCGGATCCTCGCAGGACCCACTCAGAGAGGGGCCGGCGCTCGACGGCTCCTTGAAGCGATAAGGCCCATTCTCACTGAGTGGGTCCAGAGGAAACACGGAGTCCTCACCTTCCGGACACACAGATGCTCTCGGGACATGGTTGTTTCGGGAGATATCTGTGTAGAGTTGCCGGAAGGAGGAGACCCCGATATGCCACCGGTGCGGCTGTGCGGAAGATACCGCACAACACGCGCTGGAGGCATGTCCGGCAGAGGAGGAACCGCGGCAAGCCTTAGTCGCGGTCGAGAGACCTTCATTGCCGACCATCTTGTCCAAGATGCTCGACAATGAGAGGTCGTGGAAGCTTTTTGTCTCCTTCTGTGAGACTCTTGTCTCACAGAGGGAGATGGAGGAGCGAGAGAGGGAGGTGGACCTCTCGCTCCTCCTAGGAGGAGGAAGCGGACAAGGGGCGAGCCACCAGGGCTCGCACCCCGTCACCGCTTGAGGGCCTGGGCCATCGGGCGCGTAACAACGCCTGATGTCCCGCTCTCTCCAGAGGCGGAGACGCGCTGTTTTGGGTTTCCAGCGCGTCTCTGGGGCCAAATGCGGGGTTCTGACCCCCGCGAGGCGGACCCGAAAGGGTGATGGAGGTGTCAGAGTTACGCGGGCGAGTGTGAAAGCGGTTCCGTAACTCTGACACTTTTGCCATACACAGGTGAAACCTGTGGAGGGTTTTAGTCGGTAGGGGTGTCACTCTGACACCGAGCCCGACACATCGTGCGTTACTGCATTTTCCCTCCACTAAAAAAAAAAAAAAAAAAAAAAGGTTAGGTTAGGTTGGGGTGCGGTGATCGGGAACCTCCACGTGGTGCACCCTGGGCAACGTCACTCGGTAACTTATCTCCGTATATCTTACCCAGTGGCGGCTAATTCCGGTCGGGGAAGGCCGAACTTCTGAACGTGCTTCTCACCCTTAGAGTTGCACGAGCAGAAGTTCGGTAGGGGACTGGAATGACTTGGAATGTTATTGGGCTGATACGCTATCTGGCCTTCTAACATCCAAGTCATTTCAGAAAGTGGTGGTTTGTCCTCTGGGGGACTCTGGGTCCAGAGTCTTGCACAGACGGACATCGGGCGCTGAAGGCGCATTGTGAGGGGATCCGCGATGGATCGGTGGGATCGCTTTGTGTTGCGACACTTTGCGAGTTCTCGTCAGGTGTCGCAACACAAAGCAACCAAATCTCAAGGTTCGGGGGTTGCCGAGGGGAGTGTCTGGCACGTGAGTCGGAAACTGCGCTGCTTACCGGGCGTAGTTTCGGATTCACGATCCAGGCATGGTCGACGGGAGGTCGGCCGCTAGACCCCCACAGGGAGCTTTACCTTTATGAAGCACAATAATGACAATGAATCGCGATTTTAAAAGTACTACCCAGGAGGGTCCTCGCGAGAGGGAATCCCTCCACGCTCCGGCGTGCAGTCCCCAATCGTATTCTGGGGGGGACAAAAATCGCAGTCCCAACAACGACGAACCTGGCAATCACAAAAAGGATACCGATCAAGCTAATGAACTGGTTTTAGGCGGAGCGAGCAGACGCGAGGCGCGCGTAATGCTTAGCAGATATGAGGAAAGTGGTCTTTCCTAAGTCCTGTGGACGACTCGGACTCTCACAGCGTGGCCTCCGTGGGGTCGCCACCGCTGAGACAGTCACCGAGGCTCACTCGACGGAAACGATCACGGAATGATAGCGGTGACGGAGAACTCGTGACCTCCGGGAGCGAGTCCGAAGCTCCGGCCGCTAAGGTGGGAATGCGCCGAGGCGCGGCAGAGGACGACCGCCCACTACGGGCGAGTACGCCGGGCTTGCCGCTGCTAAGGCTGCACTGGTTGTTGCCCAAAGGAGGAGATGCAATTACAGGCGGAAAAGGAGGTCGCTGCTATGTCCCAACGGATCCGTTCGGCAAAGGTCGACATCCAGTCGGATGTCGGAATCGTCGGCGGACCGGGGAGGAGCTGGTGATGGACCTGACAGACAGGGCAATGCAATGCATTGCCGCGATAGTCTCCGTGGCAGTGAAGTCTGGGAACCTTAAGGGTACGTTCCAACGTACTCTTAAGGAGTCTGCGACCTCGCTCCGTGAGATAATCGGGGACCTCAGGGAGAGGACCACGAACGAAGAGACGGAGAAGCTGCAGCGCGCCAACGCGCGTCTGCAGACTGAAGTTGAGGAGCTCCGAAAGGAGATCGTAGAGCTCCGTAGGGAGGTGATCGAGGACGCAGCAGCACCATCAGCTGCACGGGCAAATCCCGGCAAGTCATCACAGGTCGGTTCAGCTCCAGAGGAGTTAGAGCAGCGGCTTGTGCGACAGGTCGGGGACATGATCAACGCCAGGCTGGCGGCACTGGAGGAGCGCCTTCTGCCCGAGAAGCGCGCCAGACCACCACTTGCCGCTGACCGTCTCCTTGTAGTGGAGATGGCCAGACCACCTTCAACATCGAAAGCGGTCCCGGATTTGACGCAAGCTCCCCAAATGGAGATAGAGCAATCCCATCCCAGTGGCCCGAAGATCAAGGGCAAGGGTAAAGGAAAGAGGACGAAGCCGGTAGTGGCTTCCACAGCCAGAGAGGATCCGGGCCCTTCCAGTACCCAAACAGCTGGCAACAGTTATGCCGGCGCGGTCAAGGAGGGATCCGAAAAGAAGACTTCGAAAAAGCCGGGCAAGCAGGCTAGGCCCAAGAAGCCTAAGGGCGGTGCCTAAGCGTAGGTTACGCGTCCCCACACCTCCGTTGTCATCATGACGATGACACCTGAGGCTAGGGGAGAGGCGTGACGTACAAGCAGGTACTTGAGGAGGCTAAGGGAAGGATTAACCCAGAAGAGCTGGGAATACCTTTCTTGAAGTACCGGCAGGCGGCTACTGGTGCCCGAGTGTTGGAGTTGGCGGGAGAGGGCAACGCCGCGAAAGCGGATGCCCTTGCCAATAGTTTGAGGGCTGCTTTCAAGCCGAAGACGTCAGAGTCTCCAGACCGGAGAAATGCGCGGAGCTGCGCCTTTCTGGACTGGACGACTCTGTGTCTAAGGTGGAGGTGGCCGAAGCCATCGAAAGGGTGGAGGCTGTAGTCCAGACTCAATTCGAGTCAGGACATCCGCCGCAACGATGCTGGTGTTGGAACGACTTTTGTCCAATGCCCTGCAGCGGCGGCTAAGAAGCTCGCGCAAAGCGAGAAGGTAAAGATTGGGTGGGTCATGGTGCGCGTCAAGCTGCTGGACCCACGACCTTTGCGTTGCTTCCGATGCCTGGAGGTTGGGCATGTTCGGGAGCAATGCGAAGGATCAGTAGACAGAGGTAGCCAGTGTTACCGCTGTGGCCAACCCGGCCATAAAGCGGCGGAATGCTCGGCTGAGCCGCATTGCACTTTGTGTGCAGCAGCAAAGAAGCCAGCCGGGCATCGCATCGGAGGCAAGGCTTGTCCTTTGCCACCGCCCAAGAGGAAGGGTCGGCTACCACGGTAGCTGAGATAAGAGACCCTGGGCGTTGGGTTCGGGGGGACCCGGCGTCCGACTAGAGGGTCTCGTGAGGGTGCGCGATGTGTTCGAGTCCCACACATCGCCACCAGTGGTGGATGGAGCAGACGCTCCCCGAGACGTGGTCCCAGGGGACCAGCGTCGTGGAGACGGGGTCGCGGAAGATTGCTAACGTTACCCGTGACTCCGGCTCCAATGGCGCTTTGAGGGATCTCCCCAGTGTTTTTAGTGGGTAGGCCGTCGGTCGGGAGGACGGAGAGTCCCACATAACCACTGGCTCCCGGGGCCGGTAGTATACATCAAGTATTTTCACTGGGTCAAAAAAAAAAAAAAAAAAAAAAGGTTAGGTTAGGTTAGGTTAGGTTAGGTTAGGTTAGGTTAGGTTAGGTTAGGTTAGGTTAGGTTAGGTTAGGTTAGGTTAGGTTGGGGTGCGAGGATACTAACTTTCCTCCAGGCGAATATCAATCACTCCGCCCGTGCACAGGACCTTTTGCTCCAGTCCATGGCAGAGCGATTGATAACGGTGTGTGTGGTTGCTGAACCATACCGGGTCCCTCCCAGGTCGGACTGGATTGGGGACCTGACGGGCTGGTGGCAGTCACCACACAGTCACCGGCTCTCTCACCCGCTCTCGACAAAGTCACGAGGGGAAGTGGCTTTGTCGCGACTGAGGTGGGAGGCATAGTTGTGGTGGGTGTTTACTTCTCTCCCAACAGGGCCCTTGTTGAGTTTGAGAGATTTCTTGACGAGGTAGGGGCCCTGGTGGGACGGAGTCACCCACGCCCAGTCATCGTCCTCGGTGACCCCAATGCCAAATCGGTGGCGTGGGGTCATCAACGACAGATGTGAGGGGCAGGGAGCTCGGGGGAGTGGCTCGCAGTAGTGGGGCTCTGTGTCCTCAATAGAGGCACAGAGCACACGTGCGTGCGGCAATGGGGAGGCTCGGTGGTCGACGTGACCTTTGCCACCCCGGAGCTTGCGCGCCGTGTCCACGGTTGGAAAGTGCTAGTCGATGAGGAGACACTGTCCGATCATCGCTACATTTCGTTCAGTGTCTCACCGTCGACGGCGGAGAGACGACAGGGAGCCTCCCTGCCGGTGACGGGCCCGAGATGGCTGAAGCGCCTGGACATTGAAAAGCTGCAGGAGGCAGCCATTGTCCAGGCGTGGAACCCTGCTCCATCGCCACCGGTGGACCTCGACGTGGAGGCCGATGCGCTGTGCGTGGCGATGTCGCACGTTTGCGACGCTGCCATGCCGCGCGTTAAGGCCCTCCTCCAAAACGTCAGGTCTACTGGTGGTCGGAGGAGATTGCGGAGCTTCGACGAAGCTGTGTAGCGAGGCGGCGCCGCTACCAGCATTACCGGCGGAGGAGGCTCCAGGAGCCAGAAGAGCTAGGCGCTCGCTATGCCGCCTACAGGGTAGCGTCAAGAACTCTCCGTGTTGCTATCGACGAGGCCAAGTCGGCTTCGTGGAGAAAGCTGCTGGAGACGCTAGATCGGGATCCGTGGGGGCGTCCCTACTTATTGGCAAGGCGAAAGCTTCGCCCCTGGACGCCCCCGTCACCAGCATGCTGGAGCCACTATTCCTGCGGCGGGTGGTTGAGGGCTGTTCCCGGCCAGCCGGGAACTGACTTTGTCCCTCCCACTGCGATGATAGCAACACGGACAGCGGACTCCGTTGAAGAGGAGGAAGACGAGATTCCTGACGTCTCCGAGGGAGAGTTGGGAGCCGCCGTCCTGAGAATGAGGGCCAAAGACACGGCACCGGGGCCTGATGGTATACCCGGCCGTGCTTGGGCCCTCGCTCAGACGCCTTTAGGCCCTCGCCTCCGGGATCTCCTGAGTCGCTGCATGCGAGAAGGAGATTCCCGAGGCGATGGAAGAGAGGAAGCTCGTTCTCCTCCGAAAAGAGGGCGACCCGCGGACGAACCCTCGGGGTATCGTCCGATAGTGCTGCTTGATGAGGTGGGCAAGCTTTTAGAGCGTATAATTGCTGCCCGCCTCGCCAAGCACCTCGACAGGGTGGGCCCGAACCTGTCAGAGAGACAGTTCGGGTTCCGTAGAGGTCGTTCGACAATCGATGCAATTCGTCTTGTCAACGACCTCTACAAAGATGTATCGAGCTCCAGTGGCGGGTGTTGTTGGCGGTGTCGCTGGATATTGCGAATGCCTTCAACTCACTGCCCTGGATCACGATAAAGAGGCGCTTGGGTACCATAGAGTACCCTGTACCTGCGGCAACTCTCTGGGGACTATCTCTCCGATAGAGAGATAGTCACCCAACGAAGGACGGAGAGGAAGTCAGTCCCATGTCACGAGGGGTTCCACAGGGTCGGCTCTGGGCCACCCCTGTGGAATCTCGGCTACGACTGGTGCTGAGGTGCGGTAACCTCCATGGCATCAGCCTAATATGTTACGCTGATGACACGCTGGTTACCGCAAGGACAGAACTTCCGCCAGGCGGCGGTGCTGGCCACTGCGGGTGTAGCGGCCGTGGTGGCCAGAATCAGGAGTTTGGGCCTGGAGGTGGCGCTCCATAAATCGGAGGCCATCTGCTTTCATGGACCCCGACAGGCGCCACCTGCAGGTGCCAACATAGTGGTGGTGGTGTTATCCCTGTCAAGCCGACACCGAAGTATCTCGGTGTCGTGCTTGACAGCAGATGGAATTGGGGCCGCATCTGCGTCAACTTACCCCTGTTGACGCAGACTGCGTCAGCATTGGGCCGACTTCTGCCCAATATGGGAGGCGGTGGAGGGCGCTGCCGCCACCTTTACATGGCAGTGGTGCGATCGATGGCCCTGTATGGTGCTCCCATATGGGCAGGAAAGCTGGCCCGATCAGATGAAGCCCTCCTTCATAGTGCCCAGAGGGTGATGGCTGTGAGAGTGTGCCGGGGTTACCGCACACTCTCACATGAGGTGGCATGCGTCCTCGCCGGTTCACTGCCCTGGTGCATAGAGGCTGAGGTGTTATCCTCGGTCTACTGGCGCCGGGTCCGTGCGGAGGAGGACGAATTGCGTCCCGCCCCACAGGAGGTGGTACGGTGGCGCAGGGATGCCAGAGCTAGGGCTTTGGAGAGGTGGAAGGAGCGGATCCTCGCAGGACCCACTCAGAGAGGGGCCGGCGCTCGACGGCTCCTTGAAGCGATAAGGCCCATTCTCACTGAGTGGGTCCAGAGGAAACACGGAGTCCTCACCTTCCGGACTACACAGATGCTCTCGGGACATGGTTGTTTCGGGAGATATCTGTGTAGAGTTGCTGAAAGGAGGAGACCCCGATATGCCACCGGTGCGGCTGTGCGGAAGATACCGCACAACACGCGCTGGAGGCATGTCCGGCAGAGGAGGAACCGCGGCAAGCCTTAGTCGCGGTCGTAGGGGCAGACCTCTCATTGCCGACCATCTTGTCCAAGATGCTCGACAATGAGAGGTCGGGAAGGTTTTGTCTCCTTCTGTGAGACTCTTGTCTCACAGAGGGAGATGGAGGAGCGAGAGAGGGAGGTGGACCTCTCGCTCCTCCTAGGAGGAGGAAGCGGACAAGGGGCGAGCCACAGGGCTCGCACCCCGTCACCGCTTGAGGGCCTGGGCCATTGGGCGCGTAACAACGCCTGATGTCCCGCTCTCTCCAGAGGCGGAGACGCGCTGTTTTGGGTTTCCAGCGCGTCTCTGGGGCCAAATGCGGGGTTCTGACCCCCGCGAGGCGGACCCGAAAGGGTGATGGAGGTGTCAGAGTTACGCGGGCGAGTGTGAAAGCGGTTCCGTAACTCTGACACTTTGCCATACACAGGTGAAACCTGTGGAGGGTTTTAGTCGGTGGGGTGTCACTCTGGCACCGAGCCCGACACATCGTGCGTTACCGCATTTTCCTCCAAAAAAAAAAAAAAAAAAAAAAAAGGTTGGGGTGCGAGGGGTGCGGTGATCGGGAACCTCCACGTGGTGCACCTCGGGCAACGTCACCGGTAACTTATCTCTGTATATCTTACCCAGTGGCGGCTAATTCCGGTTGAAGGCCGAACTTCTGAACGTGCTTCTCACCCTCAGAGTTGCACGAGCAGAAGTTCGGTAGGGGGGGGGACTGGAATGACTTGGAATGTTAGTGGGCTGATTCGCTATCTGGCCTACTAATATCCAAGTCATTTCAGAAAAGTGGTGGTTTGTCCTCTGGGGGACTCTGGGTCCAGAGTCTTGTGCAGACGGACATCGGGCGCTGAAGGCGCATTGTGACGGGATCCGCGATGGATCGGTGGGATCGCTTTGTGTTGCGACACTTTGCGAGTTTTCGTCGGTGTCGCAACTCAAAGACACCAAATCTCAAGGTTCTGGGGGTTGCCGAGGGAGTGTCTGGCACGTGAGTCGGAAACTGCGCTGCTTATCGGGTGTAGTTTCGGGCTCACGATCCAGGCATGGTCGACGGGAGGTCGGCCGCCAGACCCCCACAGGGGAGCTTCGCCCTTACGAAGCAAACTTAGAAAATGAATACACGCGATTTTAATAGTACTACCCAGGAGGGTCCTCGCGAGAGGGAATCCTCCACGCCCGGCGTGCAGTCCCCAATCGTACTCTGGGGGGGACAAAAATCGCTCGATATCTTTAAACGACGAAAATGGCAAACGCACAATGGATTCCGATGGCAACAACGAATTGGTTTTGGGAGGAGCGAGCAGACGCGAGGCGCGCGTGATGCTCAGTAGGTACGAGGAGAGTGGTCTCTTTGAGCCCGGTTGATGACTCGGACTCTCAAAGCTTGGCTTCCTCCGTGGGGTCGCCACCTCTGAGAGAGTCACCGAGACTCACACGGCGAAAGAGGTCGCGGAAAGATAGCGGTGACGGAGAACTCGCTTCTTCTGAGGCGAGTCTGACGCCCCGGCCGCTAAAGTAGGAAGTGTGCCGAGGCGTGGTAGAGGCCGGCCGCCCACCACGGGCGAGTACGCTGGGCTTGCCGCGGCCAAGGCTGCTCTGGTTGAAGCCCAAAGGCAGGAGCTGGAGCTTCGGGCGGAGCAGGAAGTTGCTCAGCTGTCCCAACGGAGCCGTCCGACGAGATCGACATCCAGTCGAATGTCGGAGTCGTCGGCGGAGAGGGGAGACGAGCTGGCAGTGGACCTGGGAGAGAAGGCGTTGAATTGCGTTGCTACGATCAAAACCGTGGCGATGAAATCTGGCAACCTCAAGGGCACGTTCCAACGTTCCCTTAAGGAAGCGGCAGAAGCAATCCGGGAGATTGTGATCGAGCTTCAGGGTCGGTCCTCAAACGAGGAATGAAGAAACTGCAGACGGCGAACAAGCGTCTGCAGTCGGAAGTGTCGGATCTCCGCAAGGAGATCGTCGAGCTTCGAAAAGAAATGCTGGAGGCGCGCGCAGCAGCGCAAGTAACTGGATGGACGTGTCCCGGCGGATCGACACAGGCCGGCTCAGCACCACAGGAGTTCGAGCAGCGGCTAGTTCGCCAAGTCGGTGACATGCTAAACGCGCGTATGGCGGCCCTGGAGGAACGGCTTCTTCCAGAGAGGCGCGTCAGACCTCCGCTGGCCGCCGACCGCAAAAGGAGACGCAGGCTAAACCAACTGGAAGTGTGGACCTGGGTGCGCTGACACCTTCCTACCCCGTAGTGGAGTTAGTTATGCCACCTGGGAGTGCTGCTGCTGCTGTCGGCAAGTACTAAAGAGGAAAACCCGGCTGAAATCGCCGAGAGAAGGAGAAAATTTGGGGCTACCACCGGGGTCTCCTCTGCCTCCGGCTATGGACCCCTGGCTTAATCCTCCAGAGGACATGGAGTTACCTCCGACCTATGAGTCATCGACTCTGAATGCGGTCCCGGCTGCGACGCGGGTTTCAGTGGAGAATGAGGATCCCCAGCCAAGTGCCACCCTCAAGGGAAGGGCAAAGGCAAGGGAAGAAAACGAAGATGGCAAAACTGTGGCTTCCACAGCAATGAAGATCCGGGCCCTCACATGCCCAAACAGCTTCTAGCAGCTTTGCGGGCGTGGTAAAAGGGATCCCAGAAGACCAAAAAGCCAGCCAAGAAGGCTGTGCCCAAGAAACCAAAAGCAGCGCCCAAGCATAGGTTGCGCATTCCCGAACCTCCGTTGTCATCATGACAATGCAGCCTGGGGCTGGGGAAAGAGGCGTAACCTATGCTCAGGTACTGAGGAGGCAAGACGAAAAATAAACCCAGAGGAGCTGGGCATCCAGTCGGTGAAGTTTCGTCATGCGGCCACTGGTGGCCGAGTGCTGGAATTGGCTGGTGAGGACAATGCTGCAAAAGCAGATGCTCTCGCCAATAGCTTGAGGGCTGTTTTAAAACCCGAAGACATCCGGGTCTCCAGACCGGAGAAAAGCGCCGAGCTACGTCTTACAGGACTTGACGACTCGGTGTCTAAGGTTGAGGTCGCAGAGGTAATACAACGGTTAGGGAGGTTGCTGTCCTGATTCGCTAAGAGTTAAGGACATCCGCCGTAACGCCGCAGGTATTGGTACGACCTTTGTCCAATGCCCGACAGCGGTAGCTAAAAAACTCGCCCAGTTCGAGAAAATTAAGGTGGGGTGGGTCTCAGTACGCGTTAAGTTACTGGACCCACGAACTTTGCGCTGTTTCCGGTGCCTTGAGGTGGGGCATGTCCGGGAACAGTGCGAAAGCAAAATAGATCGAGGTAACCAGTGTTACCGCTGTGGTCAACCCGGCCATAAAGCGGCGGAATGTTCGGCTGAGCCGCATTGCGCTCTGTGTGCAGCAGCAAACAAGCCAGCCGGACATCGCATCGGAGGCAAGGCATGTCCCTTGCCACCGCCCAAGAGGAAGGGTCGGCTACCGCGGTAGCTGAGGTAAGAGACCCTGGGCGTTGGGTTCGGGGGAACCTGGCGTCCGATTAGAGGGTCTCGTGAGGGTTCGCGGTGTGTTAGAGTCCCGCACATTGCGACCGTGGTGGGTGGAGCAGAAGCTCCCCGAGACGTGGTCCCAGCGGGCCAGCGTCGTGGAGACGGGGTCGCGGAAGAGTACGTAGAGCTCCTGTAACCCGGCCCTATGGCGCATTGAGGGTTCTCCCAGTGTTTTTAGTGGGTAGGCCGTCGGTTGGGAGTGACGGAGAGTCCCACATAACCACGGGCTCCCCCGGAGCCGGTGGTATACGTAACGTATTTTCACTGGGTAAAAAAAAAAAAAAAGGTTGGGGTGCGAGGTTCGGGAACCTCCTCGTGGTGTATTTTGGCATCACACAACAACTTGCCTCGGTGGCATCTTGTTGTGTGATGGCAAATCTTGAACAGGAAAGACGAACTGAACGTGTACTTTCTAAGGGCACGCGCAGAAATTCGTTATGCGGGTGGGGAGAGGCCTGGACTGTTACCGGGCCGAGCAGCCGGGTGTCAGTCTAGGCCACTCAGTAAGAAGAGGGAGTCTTCTTTAGACTCTCTGATTACAGAGAAGACTGGCAGAAGGACTAATACTGTAACGAAGGACGAAGCGAAGCGACGAAGGACGTGCCTGGTGTGTATTCACACTACCGCAGGGTGGGTAGTCAATTTTACTACCAGCGTCCGGTCGTAATCCTGATCTGCGGCCGCGGTCATGTTTCGTGGCATGCGACGGGACCGACGGTCTTGGCTTAGCCGCCTGGACCACGAGGAAGAAAACCTCTTTAAAAACTTCCCAAATCTTAAGCGGCGACGCACCGCGAGAAGATGCATGGCCAATGGGTAGTGGTGTCGAGGAGAGACACCACCGCGTAGATCTTTGATCTAGTGCGCTGCTGTTCATCTCTCGGCACCTGGTCTTTAGTGCGCTCCCGCAGGAGTACCAGCCGACACTCTGGGCGGGTTACACCTAGGCTTACCCGGGTACAGGGGCACTGCCCGGTGGACCACTTATTTCCGCCATACTCGTGGGAACAAAATGTCCTGTCGTAATTTAGGTTTAGAGTTAGGCTTAGTGAACGTGAAGAAGAAGGCAGCGGGCTCTTTGTGAGCCCATGTGAAGAGTCTGACCTCGATATCAAGCTTGGTGACCGTAGCATCACAGGCACCCGAGGAGCGGGCAAACGATATCGTAGGTAAGCACCGTCGAAAGCGTGCAAGAACGCGTGAGAGCGATAGCGACGAAGATGGTCCTGCAAGTTCAGGCAATGATCTGGATGCTCCGGTCGTCAGTGTTCGTGTTGCACCAAAGCGTGGCAGAGGCCGACCGCCCACAACGGTGAATATGTCGGCCTCGTAAAGGCCAAAGCAGCTCTTTTGGCTGCCGAAAGAGAGGAAATGGAGCTCAGAGCCGAGCGAGAAGTTGCGGAGAGTGTCCGGAGGATCCGTAAGACAAGGTCCGCACCAAGCAGTATATCTGAGTATTCCGACAAACGAGAAGAGCTGGCCTCGGATCTGACCACCAAAGCAAAGGCCTGTGTTGACACAATCAACAATGTGGCGGTAAAATCGTCAAATCTAAAGGGCACCTTTCAGCGCTCCCTAAAGGAGGCAGCCCAGGTCATCACGGAGATCGTGGAGGAACTACACAATAGGTCCTCAACCGAAGAGACCAAAAGGCTACAATACGTCAATAAGCGGCTACAGTCCGAGGTGGCGGAACTACGCACAGAAATAGTGGAGCTTCGCAAAGAGTTGCTCGAGGTGAGAACAGCAGCGCCCTCGCAAACACTGCGGTTTTACCCCGGAAAAAATCCGCAGACTGAGCCGAAGTTCTCAACTCCCGAGGAGTTGGAACAGAGGCTTGTCCGTCAATTAGGCGAGATGATGAGTGCACGAATGGCGGCGTTGGAAGAACGTCTTCTTCCAGAAAGGCGCAGTCGCCCTCCACTGGCTGCTTCCCGCAAAAAGGCATCTGCACGACCATCTGACGCTGTTGTTGTGGATGGAGGGAAAGAAATCCTTGAGCCCACATGCACACGTGAGCCACCCACGCTTGCGTTGCAGACGGAGACCTTACAACCCAGGACAACTAAGGGCAAAGGCCCAGGGAAGAGTAAGGGAAAACCCCAGGCCGTGACCCCGAGAGCCCAAGCCGTAGCTGCTCCCACCGGACGCGACGAGACCCAGGAAAGACCTCAAACCCAACCAACACCGGATGGGTTGAGGTGGCTAGGAAAGGTCGCAAAAAGAAAGGTAAGGCGCCAGCGCCAGCGACATTGCAACGTCAACCACCAGCTGGGACACAGAAGGGAGGTGAGAGGCTGAAGCAAAGGATCCGGGTTCCTCGCACTGCAGCAATTATCGTGACCCTACTACCGGGTGCCGCGGAGAAGGGGCTAACGTATGCGAATATTTTGGCAGAAGCCAAGAGTAAGATCGACGTCACGAAGATGGGGATCACCTCGCTGCGCTTTAGGCATGCGGTGGCAGGTGGCAGAATATTTGAGTTGCCGGGAGAAACCAGCGCAGAGAAGGCAGATAACCTGGCCGAAAAAATGAAGGCCATATTCAATGCGGACGATATTCGAGTCACTAGACCGAACAAATCCGTAGATATGCGGATTAGTGGTCTAGATGACTCGGTTAACAAAAATGAAGTCGCGCTCGCTGTTGCAAGAGCAGGGCAATGTCAAACTGACCTCATTAAGGTAAATGACATACGTCGTAGCCCTGCAGGCGTGGGAACAACATTCGTGCGGTGCCCAGCAGCGGCAGCTAAGAAAGTGGTGGCGAGTGGTCGTCTCCTGATTGGCTGGGTGTCGGCACAAATCGTTGCTGGCCCCAAGGCCGATGCGTTGCTTCCGATGTCTTGAAGTTGGACACGTAAGAGACCAGTGCAAAGCAGAGATAGACCGTAGCAGCCAATGCTACCGCTGTGGTCAATTAGGGCACAAATCACGCGAATGCTCGGCAGCACCGCACTGCACGATTTGTGCTGCGGCAAAAAAGCCAGCAGGCCATAGTATCGGCAGCAAGTCCTGCACAGTGCCCCCAGGAAACAAGAAAGGAAAGAGGGCGACAATTGAGGTCGAGTCCCAGCTGCAGCCTTCCCCCCCCTTAAACGAGGACGCGACGGCAGTAATGGACGTCCAATAATGGACCGTAAACTAAGATTACTGCAGGTGAATATCAACCACTCGGCCAGAGCTCAGGATCTTCTGCTCCAGAGCATGGCTGAGTGGTCGATAGACATAGCAATTGTGTCCGAACCGTACGCTGTCCCACACCGGGACAACTGGGTGGGGGACAGGGATGGACTGGTAGCGGTTGTCGCCCGCTCCGATTTTCCGCCAGATTTCAGGGTGTTGAAGGGACAGGGTTGCGTTGCCGTGACATCTGGAGGAGTAGCATACGTCGGCGTCTATTTTTCTCCCAACAGACCGCTAGCGGAATTTGAGGCCTGGCTGATGGATATGGAGGCGCTTATCCGACAGTGTCGCCCAAACCACATCATCGTCGCCGGGGACTTCAATGCGAAGTCTGTTATGTGGGGATCACCAGCGACAGACGCAAGAGGGGAAATTGTAGAGGAGTGGGCTGTAACTACCGGGTTGCAGTTACTGAACCGGGGAGCAATACAAACATGCGTGAGACAGCGAGGCGGCTCCATAGTGGACCTAGCGTTTGCTAGCTCCACTGTCGCGCACCGGGTTAGTGACTGGAAAGTACTGGAGGAAACAGAGTCTCTGTCGGACCACCGGTATATCCGATTTGACCTGTCCCATCCAGGAGGTCCGGACAGCTCAAGCAGCTCCCAGTACGAGGAGACCCCCCGCTGGGCTCTCAAACGTATGAACCGTGAGTTCCTACTCGAGGCGGCCATTGTAGAAGCCTGGATATCCACGCCGTGGGCGGGGGAGGTCAGTGTTGACACCGAAGCAAAACACTTGCAGGAGTCAATGACGAGAGTCTGTGACGCCGCTATGCCCCGTGTGAAACGCTTGCCACAACGCCGGAGCGCATACTGGTGGTCAGGAGACCTCGCCCGCCTCCGTAAAAGTGCGTGGCAGCGAGACGTCAGTACACCAGACATCGCAGGCGGCGGCAACGCGATGAAAACCGGGAGGCTGAGCTGTACGTGTCGTACCGCCAGGCGGTAACTGCGTTTCAAAGGGAGATAGCGCAAGCTAAGGACGCAGCCCGGGGGGAATGGCTGAAAACTTTGGACCGGGATCCATGGGGAAGGCCTTATAAAATGGTCCGTGATAAAGTCCGCGCGTGGGCACCTCCCCTTACAAAGAGCCTAGATCCGTGGTTCCTCCGAGATGTAATGGTTTCCTTATTCCCCGCCGTTAGGAAAGTCTCAGCTTTGACTGCACTCGGTGTTGCTGGTCATGTTCGGAACGCAGAAGATGGTGTGGCGCCGGAGGTGTCACAAGGCGAATTGGCTCGCGCAGTCCACAGACTTAAGACCAAAAACAAAGCCCCGGCCCCGACGGTATTCCGGGCGCGCTTGGGTGGTAGCGCTGGAGGTCCTTGAGCCTCGCTTTAGAGACTTGCTGAACAAGTGCCTGGTACAAGGCTGTTTTCCACGGAGCTGGAAGGTGGGAAAATTAGTGCTCCTGCGGAAGGAAGGCAAACCCGTGGACTCTCCGTCTGCATACAGACCGATTGTTCTGTTAGATGAAGCCGGAAAGCTCTTTGAGCGTATTATTGCCGCACGTCTAACGGAACACCTGGAGACATTGGGCCAAATCTGGCTGACTGCCAGTATGGCTTCCGCAGAGGCAGGTCCACAATTGATGCAGTGTCGCGGGTGAAAGCATTAGCGGATGACGCCATCTCCCGGCAAGAAGTCGTATTGGCGGTGTCATTAGACATCACCAACGCCTTCAACACCCTCCCTGGGAATGTATCAAGGAGGCGCTAAAATACCATAGGGTACCTACCATCTATTTCGGATTCTGGCAGATTATCTATCAGACAGAGAGATAATTTATCCGGGGCGCGATGAATGGGGTAAGTGGAGGATGTCATGCGGTGTCCCACAGGGCTCGGTTCTTGGACCGTGCCTGTGGAATATCGGCTACGACTGGATCCTACGAGGGACAAATCTGCCCGGTGTTCACCTCACGTGCTACGCAGATGACACCTTGGTAACTGCTCGAGGCCAAACATACAGACAGGCAGCAATCTTGGCTACTGCTGCGGTGGCCCAGACTGTCGACCGTATTAAGCGACTGGGACTAAGCGTAAACCTCGGCAAATCTGAGGCCCTATGTTTTCATGGGCCTCGGAAGGGACCGCCGGCCGGGTCGCAGATAATTGTGGGAGGTGCTCCAATCGCTGTCGAGTCCAAGATGAAGTACCTGGGACTCGTTCTCGACAGCCGATTCAACTTTAAAGAGCACTTCCGGCAGCTGTCCCCGAAACTGATTAGGGCTGCATCAGCCTTGGGAAGTCTGTTGCCAAATCTGGGAGGACCAGGAGTCACCTGTCGCCGCCTCTACACAGGGGTCGTAAGGTCGATGGCACTCTACGGAGCCCCTATTTGGGCAGCGCCCTGAATGGCCATAACCTAGCACTCTTGCGGAGACCGCAGAGAGTTATGGCCATAAGAGCGATTAGAGGATATCGCACCGTGTCGTTTGAGGCGGCGTGTTTACTGGCAGGTACAATACCGTGGGACTTGGATGCGCAAATGCTGGCTCAGCTCTACCACGAAATGTCGAAAGCACGGACCAGGGGTGAGTGTCCCACCCTGAGGTGATGCGGCGTTGGCGTGAGATGGGTTGGCAAGATGCAATGACGAAATGGGAGCAAAGGCTCCAAAACCCTACTGCGGGCAAACTGACGGTGGAGGCTTTTCGTCCCGTCTTAAAAACCTGGACGAAAGAAAAACTGGTGCGCTCTCGTTTCGGCTCACCCAAATTTTACAGGTCATGGCTGTTTCGGCCGATACCTGCACAAGATAGCCAAACGAGAGCAAACGCCAAAGTGTCACGAGTGCGGCAGCGCCGAAGACACGGCGCAACACACTCTCCAGGAGTGCCCAGCGTGGGTTGACCAGCGAACGACCCTAGCTGCCGTGGTAGGCACTGATCACTCCCTACTCAGCATCGCTACAGCGATGACGAGCGGCGAGGCAGGCTGGAATGCGGTCCGTAACTTCTGTGAGGAAGTTATGGGACTGAAAGAGGTGGCAGAGCGCAACAGAGAGGCTGACCCTCTTAGTCTGCCTCTGCGAAGACGTAAGGCTAGAGGCAGACGGCGACTGGCACAAGATCGCCAACTTCCTATATAGTAAAGGGACTGGGTGGCAAGTTCGGGGGGTACTGGCTACCCGACAAGAAAGTCCTTTGAGGATGAGCGATGCGTCCGTGTTCCACAAATCGCCATCGAGACGAATAGAGCAGGATCTGCTCTTTCGAGAGGAGGTCCGGATAACGGACCAGCGCGGTCGGGGTTGCGGTTGAATGCGACGATTTCCCGTAACTCTGGCCAACTATGCGCGCTGGTGGAACACCCCAGGATTTTTAGTGGGTAGGCCGTCACTTATGTGATGGAGAGTCCCACATAACCACTGGCCTCCCTCCCGAGGGCTGGTGGCATATGTAAAGTATTTTCCCTGGGTCAAAAAAAAAAAAAAAAAAAAAAAAAAAGGTTAGGTTAGGTTAGGTTAGGTTAGGTTAGGTTAGGTTAGGTTAGGTTAGGTTAGGTTAGGTTAGGTTAGGTTAGGTTAGGTTAGGTTAGGTTAGGTTAGGTTAGGTTAGGTTAGGTTAGGTTAGGTTAGGTTAGGTTAGGTTTTTTTTTTTTTTTTTTTATTTATGTCCGGGCGCGGAGGCCCGGCCTGCGAGCTATGGTCCCTAACATGGGGGTCAGGGGTTTGGGACAAGGTACTTTATTTACAATTTTTGTTTCCAACGCTATATATATAATATGTTAACTTAATTATTATCTTACGCTCTATTACAACATTTAGTATCCTATCCTGAAATATCTCTGTCTTGCCAATGAGTGAATATATAATTATATATTTTTCTTTCTCTATTCGTCATTTGTTTGTGTGTGCCTGCTCCACGTGTACTTATATGTAGTGTCATCTGTTTTATTTATTTCATCTTCTTATTCATTATTATGATGATCTATCTATATAATCAATATATATGATATTCATCCTGTATTTATTTACCTTTTATTCCTGCTTATCGTCTTTTTACATATATTTGTGCAATACCTGAGAAACACATCTCTTGTACTGTCGTCTTTCATAATCGTACTGATTTCGTCCTGAGTTACTTTTTTTATTTATTTTCATTTCCACTTCATAACGCTCTCTTATATGTACAGGACATTTCATTATTAAGTGTAACGGCGTCTCCTCCCTGCCCGGTTCGCAGATACATGATGGGTCTTCCTTCAACTTGAAGCGGTGCAAGTATTGTGAAAACCCACCATGCCCCGTAAAAACTTGCGTTAGTATACCTTCTGGTTTTATTTTTCTTATTATACTATACGCTGCTACAGGGTCTGGGAAGAAGACGCCGGTTACACCTGCCGTTTTACCCATTTTGAACCTCCGGTTCCATTCATCAAGCGCATTCAGCCTGATTTGTCGTTTGATGAATGAGATCGGGCACTTGTCATATGATGGTTTGACTTTGGACCCCAAGGCCGCTTCTTTGGCTAACTCATCCGCTCGTTCGTTCCCCTCGAGTCCCGCGTGAGCCTTAATCCAATAAAGGTTTACTTGTTTACCTGCATTTTTGCATTGTACAAGGTTTTTCCGTGTTTGGACTGCGAGGGGATGAAGGGACGCGTTGTTTACTATAGCTTCTATTGCCGACCTTGAGTCGCTATACACCCCAAAACTGGTCTCCGATCGTTTATTCATCTCTTCCGTTGCTCTTTGTATCGCCAGCAACTCTGCTTGGTAGACTGTGCAAAAAGACGACAGTTTCAACTTCATGCTTTTGATTTCGGTGGCGCCGCTACGAAAAGACAGTGCCGCTCCAACCTTGCCCTCTATTTTACTGCCGTCCGTATAAATACATATTTCATGTTTTGTATGTCTCTCCACTGAGTTCTGGTCTACCAAGCATGTATATTCTAGACCAATATTAAGAGCCGGGTGTAGTGTGTCGGCGAACGCTGTCCTTCGTTCGATTTCTGCGTCTCCTAATATTGGCTGGGGTACCCCTCTCTTTGTCTCATACAGGGAAACCGCTTCCTGTACTCTGAGATCAAGGGGCAGTATTCCAGCCAATACCAGTCCCGAGTTCAGCGAAACCGTTCGGTAGGCTCGGCATAGTTTTTGCGCAAAGCCTCGCTGGACAGCGTTGAGATGCTTTCTGATCCCCAGTTTTTTGGTGGCAGAACCCCACACACTTGCCGCGTACATCATGATTGGCTCAATCACTGCGGTGTATATAATCCTAACCACCTCTGGGTGCAGACCCCAACTCACTTTCGCTGCAGTGGACACCTGTTTATAAATATTTATGGCTTTCTTGCAGACATATGAGACGTGGCTATTCCATGTTTGTTTGGTGTCTATTATTACACCTAGAAGTTTTAGTTCAGGAGACATTTCGATGTCAACCCCGCCCATGCTCAGGTGCGGTGTGTCATGCTTCATCTTCCTGGTCATTAGCATTGCTTTCGTTTTATGCGGACCGAACTTTAGCTTATTCATGACACCCCACCCCCGCACCCAGCCGAGGGCAACATTCGCTTGTCCCTGAACTTCCTGCGCCGTGTCTCCGTCGAACACCAATACCACGTCGTCAGCAAAGGCCTGTGCGTAGTATCCTTTCTTTTCCAATGATTTGAGAAGGGGGTCCAATAGGAGATTCCACAATATTGGTCCTCCTATGGATCCTTGGACACACCCTTTGTTGGTGCTCTTTGTGTACTCTTCGCCCAGGTACCTTATGCTGACGCTGCGCTCTCGGAGGTAGCTATCCACCATGTTGTATATGTTTGAAGGACACTTTTCCTCAGCCAGCCGTGCCTTTATTGCTGGCCACCAAGCGCTATCGAATGCTCCCTCTATGTCCAATGACACCATAACAAGCAGTTTTTTCTGATCGAGTTTGCTGTTAATGTGTTTCATCAAGTCATAGAGGGAGTCCTCAGTGCTTCTCTGAGGCATAAAGCCGTACTGGCGAGTACTTATCCTTCCATTCAGGTGCCACTTCAACCTTCCCACCATCATTTTCTCCAAAATCTTCCCCAGTACTGGAAGGAGGCCGATGGGCCTGTACGATTTTGGATTTGTATAATCCTGTTTATCCGGCTTTCTTAGAACCACTACTGTGGCTTTCTTCCAGATACCGGGGAAAAGGCCGAGTTTAAGGCAATTGTTTGCTATGGCGAGGAAGATCTGAGGGTCCGCCATAATTACTTGGCTACAAATATCCGCTGTTAAGCCGTCTTCCCCGGGGGCCTTTCTAGGATTGAAGCTATTCGCCGACATACGTAGTTCTTCCATCGTGAAAGGCGGGTCATGTTCAACATGATCTCCCATCATCTTTTCTACTGCTAATTGCCTTATGTGTCTGTGGTCAGCATTGTCGTCATCCTCCAGGTCCTCCGGATAGAAGGTGTCAGCCAGCATCTTGACTGACTCTCCGGGGTCCAAAACCAATCCATTCCTAACTAGTGGTAAGTCTTCCTGCCTTTTCTTAGTTTTCCCTATTATTCTGTATATCCCCTCCCATACCCCCTCTTTATCCTGCTTCCCACAGAAGTCTTTCCAGCTTTTAATTTGTGCTGTTTTTGCTTCCCCCTCATACTTTTCTTTTGCCTGCAGGTACTCAGCAACGACTCTCTCTCTCCGCACCGGCGCTGCGCATCGGATACGCCGCTTTCTAGTGGCTACGTCTCTCTTCAGCGCTTCGAGCTCCTCACTCCACCATGGTAAGCTAACGGCATACTTGGGTTTCAGCGTAGGCAACGCGTGCTTACAGGCCTCTGTAATTATTTCCGTGTACATGTTTATCTTTCGTTCTAATTCTGTTTTACTGTTTGTATTGCGGATTACTTCACTAGTAATATTTTTTTCCGCCAATAACTGGGTCATTTTAGAATGAAAATTTCTCCAGTCAGCTTTTTTAGTATTGTAAATCCGCGTCGTTCGTTGTACGCTGAAGCCTTTTGCCTTCCTAAGTCTAATTTTGAATATGATGGTGTTGTGGTCGGAGCTCGTTACGCCTTGATCGACGTGCCATTCTTCTATTAAGCTGAGCATCTCCGATGAGCAGGCCGTGATGTCTACGAAGCTACTATATACTTTTCCACCCCTAATGGTGAAAAAGGTAGGGGTGGTGTAGTCATTGTTGAGCACCTGCATGCCCATGTCCTCAATTGTGCCTGCCAATTCGTCCCCCCTATCGTCAGTGAAAGGGCTGCCCCACCAAAGATTTTTGGCATTTGCGTCCCCCCCCATTAGTGCGTTTATGCTGAACTTCCTTTTTATCCTGCTCAATTGTTCCAGATAGGGGTCTATCTGCGCAGGGTGCGGCTCGAAGTAGAAAGAGGCTACAAGAATCTCCCAAGCTCTTGTCCTGACTTTTACCACAGTGATATTGGGCGTAGTGAGATCAGGACACTGGATGACGTCGAGGTCCGGGTCAAACACGGCTATGGCCGTTTTGACCGGGATCTCGCTGGGTTTTTCGCATTGGAAGATTCTCGCCCCCGGATAACTCTTCATTCTCCCCACCCCGCCGACATAGGGCTCCTGGATAAGGGCGAAAGCCCATTTTTTGTTGCAGCCTTCGAGCATGAGTTCATTCGTTGCCAGCTTCATTCTCCGCAAATTGGCTTGGGCTACAATATAAGGCAAGTGGTTTTCTTGTGCAAAATTTCCGTCAGGGACCACCTTAGCAGTATGCCACTGCAGTTCGCGCTAATAGATCCCATCTTCTCCTAACCGTGCACTCCTGACTGAACGCGTTGTGATCTGTCCGTTCCATTTTAGCATGCAAGCAGTTGCAGCAGGTTGGGGTAGCTCCGGCTAGCCACTCCGGGCATTGTGCCTTTAGGTGAGGGCCACCGCAATGGCTGCACTTGTCCAATGTCTCTACGCAAAAACGTCTGCCATGTCCGTACCCGAGACAGCGCGAGCATTGGACGAGTGGCGATTGGTCCGCCACTCGGATTCGCTGAAGGTCAATGTGTACCGCCTCGGCTCGGGTCAGACGCTGCCACAGTATCGGCGAGACCCTCAGTATAACGTGGCTCGCGTGAGGGTTTCTAGTGCGCTTTTTATAGGCAATTTCTACTTTGTCGTCCTCCCCAAGGACGTCCTTAAAAATTCCTTTGTTCTGCCTCCGCAGGGCTTTCAGGATGTCTTCATCGCTGTTCAGTAAGAGAACATCTTTGAGGATCACTAGGGGATTTTTGTTTTTTATACATTCCACTGTCAGCTCACTCGCCTTCTCTAATCTCTCCTTGATTTTCCTTCTTTCGGTTTCAGTCCGGCAGCCGATTATAACTTTCCTATCCTTAGCTTTCCTAATTTTTTCGATCTCTATTCCTCCGTCTTTGGCGTTTGCTGCTTTCCTGATCATTTCCAGGACTACATCCCCCGACTCTTCTTGATTTTTAGCGGAGACCACTACCGAGTGCAGCGTTCTCCGCGCGGGCGTTTGCATGCTGGGTCCAGCCGAAACCACACTTGCGTAGCTTTTCTGTTCTATACTGTGCCGCAAAAGTTCAATTTTCTGTCCGTTCTCCTCTATCAATTTAGTTTGTCGTTCTATCATCTTTTCCAGCTCTTGAACTGGTTGACGCTGTGTTACCCTAGGCGGTCCTGCACTCACTTCCTTCACAAGCTGGTACAGGCGGTCCATCACCTCGAGCACATTTTTGATTACCTCTTTACTTGTATTTTTTGCGCCCTTTTTCAGGTAGATTTTCCCTTTAACCAGCAAGGAGCGCGCCTCCTCGACCTTGTCGTCGGCCGCCAGACCAGTCCGCCGCGGCGGGCTCACCTGCACCTCGGAGAGCCTCCGAGTTGCCGGCGAGCCCCCCGCCGCGCTCGGTGTAGGTGAGGATGTGGGAGAGGGGGCGGTAAAGGCTGTCCGACCCTGTCCTGGCTTTTTGGTTTTTTTCAATTTTTCGATTTTGTTGACTTTGCCAGGACCGGCTACCGTCAAGTTACGGTTTTCCTGTATCGGCGAGCTACCCCGCATCTCGGAATAGAGCTCACGAGTAGCGGACGAGCCCTCCGAGACACTCGGGCTTGGGAGGGGCTGCGGGCTGGAGGCTGTGTTACCGAGTCCTTCCTGCTCCGGAGTACACTCTTTCGTGTTTCCAAGGCGCGCCTGTGCAGGGGAGGTCGAACGTCTATCTGGGCCGGCCAGCATCAAGATTCGGCTTGCGTCTTTTCTAACAGTTTTTGCGGGGGTACGAAACATGTTTCAATTTAATCTAAATAAATATATTATACTTCGATGTGAGCGGTCGATTATGTTCGTCAATATTGTTAAATATTAGATTTCCGGTGTAAAGTGGCGAAAAGTTGTCAGTATTTATTTAATGTTGATAATAAGTATAGTAAATGTCAATAATAAATAATTGTTCTTTCCTTTTTCAGGTCCGAAACCTGTAGCGTCGTCCGGCGATGGCCGACCAGTAAGGGTAAGTTGTGTGAGTGTGTGTGCGTGACTCTGTGAGTTTGGGTGTGTGTGGCTGTCTATGTGATCAATGAATATGTCTCTGCGTCATTAAACTGAAAGTATTTCAATGTGCGTGAGCGTGATGTATTAAATATGAATATTTGGTGGAGTGTCTTTTGGTTAGTGTCTTGATGTGTGTGTCCCTGTATGCTAGTTTTATCCTGCTGCAAAAACAATTTCAGTCTTACTACATGTACAATGTCACCAAAAATGGTCAAAATTTGCGGAGAAAAAAAAAAAAAAAAAAAAAAACCCTAAAATGTCTTAAAATTAAGATAAATTAACAATGTCAATAACCTAACACGGGCAACGCAGGCTTTGTCTATTAATTGTTTTAAGTTCAAGATCAATCGGTCGGTATACAAATATAATAAGAAGCGATGAAGTTACGGAACTGAAATGTATTAAATTTGTGGGATTGGTAGGGTGTATCTGTGTGTGTATGTATGCTGTGGTTGATATGTGTCTGTGTTTGTATTGAGTAGATGTATACCTAATTATAACAGTCTTTTGCGAACTTGGAGGTCAGCCCAGCCAACGTGTAGAGTCGAAATAGTCTTAAAAACTAACTAAACCTAAATAAAATCTATTTCACACGAAAAATTTACAATACAGTACAATAATCGAGTGGCGCAGCCCACGCTCCTTCAGTGTTCCAAATTTAAGCCAAATCGGACCGCAAACAAAAAAATTAGAAAATATTTTCAGTTTCGCAAATCCAGTTCGCCAACCTAGTAGATGACTAACGGGTGGGTGGGCGGGCAAAAAATTTTCTTCGTCGGCCGATAACTCCCGAACCGTGAAAGGTAGACGCTCGGAAATAGTCTTAAAATTTAGGTCTGCGCTAGACCCTTCGTTTGAAAGCGTCGGGGACAGCGAGACGTTTCTACAACGCGAGTTATCGGTGGGCGAAGGAAAACGACGCGAGAAAGATGCCGGTCTCCACACGGCCGAGCGACGCACCGAAGCCTTGGAGCCGCTCGACGAACGGGGAGGTGCCCTGTCTGTGTCTGTGTCTAGAATTTATGAAAAAAAAAAAAAAAAATTACTTAATTATGACACTTAACGGAAAGCATCGACGTGGATATAAATAATTTTGTATGTGAATTTGAAATGAATTGACTATAATTATTGATGTTAATTTAGTTGGGTACCTTCCACCGCACGCCAAAGAGTCTTAACCGACAGCAAAAAATGATAGTTTTATGAAAAAAGCCTTGAAAATCAACGGAAACTAGAAATATTTATATGAACGTATGTACGGTTTATTACCTGTGTCGTCAGTAGTAGGTGAGTGAGTCTATCGCCTGTTTACTTCTTGGACGGACACACTACGAGGGAGAACAAACAAAAAAAAATAATAATTTTTAGGTAAAATGACAATTAACATGAATTTAAAATGAAACAATTAAATGAATTTAAAACGTTACGTGGACAAAAAGAAAAAACACCAACAATTTTGAAAGTTAGCACAGGTAGGTACTTCGAAACGCGGCCGTTTCGCTCAATTTGTCTCAATCGACTGCGGTGGGAGGTATCAAAAGAAAATGTTTACGTACTTCATAGGCACTCGTAAGTACCTACAAGTCCAAAATAAATTAAAGTAAAAAAAGTTTGGTGAACTGGAAGTGCAAAACGTAGGGGGTTGGTTAGGTTAGGTTAGGTTAGGTTAGGTTAGGTTAGGTTAGGTTAGGTTAGGTTAGGTTAGGTTAGGTTAGGTTAGGTTAGGTTAGGTTAGGTTAGGTTAGGTTAGGTTAGGTTAGGTTAGGTTAGGTTAGGTTAGGTTTTTTTTTTTTTTTTTTTTTTTTCCTGTCCCGGTGCAAGGACCGGGCCCGCGAGATTATCCCTAACATGGCGATCAGGGGTTTGTACTTTATTGACATTTTTATACATCTTATACTTATTACATAATTTGTTAGTATGGTTTTAATTGTACTTATGTTATTCTTACTGTGGTTAATTGTTTGTTTTAAAATACATACTGGGTTTAATTACATATATATCCTTTTACTTCCTTTACTTTTCTTGAGTGTTTTCCTCGTGTGATGATACATTTGTTTTTTTTTTGTTGACTGTTTTGTATTTAACGCTAAGCTTTTGTATTTGTTCTTTATTTCGCTTCTTTGATTTCGTTCTTGCTATTTATTTGCTAAGTTGATTTATTTATATCTTTTGATATAAATGTCAACTTAATTGTTTACCTGTGTTTATTATTTTGCTCGTGTTCACAAATGATTTCTGTCTTTTACTATATTAATTTAGCAATATTTGTATCATTTTAGTTATGTATACTGATTATGTTTTTGTTACATTTGTATAGGCTTTATGTTATGTGTTTCCGTTTACTTTCATATAAGTATATTTCTTTTATTACTATTTAGTTTGTTCACTTTGGTTTTAAATATTTATCTTGTCATACTTTTACTTCTAATGTTTTGAACTGCTGTTTCCTGTTTTGATTTGTGTACGTTTTCTAATTTATTGTCATAATTACATACTTATGGTTTATTTGCCTGTTTGATATTATTAAAATTTATTATGTGTATGGTTGTTTGACTTTTGTGTACTTTTGATTTTACTCTTAACGTTTTATGGGTTTTAACTTAGGGTTCCTGTTACAATAAATGTATGTTCTGCAATTTATCGTCAGTACATCTTTATGTATATAAACAAGTTTTTCGATGTATATTAGTTTACTATTCGTTTGGTCCTTTTAGCCTCTATTTGTACTATTATCAATCGTATGTATTAGGTTTTATGATTTAATGCCGATTTATTGTTGATTTTTTATGCTTGATGCTTATTCCCTAGTATGGTTTACCTTTCATTCTTCGTGTTAGATTTTCTGCCAACGACATCCATTCTTCTGTTCATTCTTTAATCACTAAAGATATTTTGCTGTGTGATGTTGTTTTAGCATTTTGTGTTTATGGATGGCATCAACTTCAAATACCACTTTTTGAGACGACATTCAGCGGCTAGTCTACCGAAGGTTTGGCCTTTCGCATGCCTGTTTGGATTCGCGCTGCAAATATTCGCCAATCTTGCTGCGGGCATAGAATAGTCGTTTCGCACGTCAATCGCCGGTTGTTTTGCTGCAGCTCTATCACTAATATAAGATAATAGTGCTGCCGCATTGCCGTCTGATTTGGTATCGGTTTGTTTATTTACGATTCTTGCGAATTGATTCGACCGTTTTGCGTATTTTGCGAGTATAGATTTCCGACTTATTTGGCGCGAAGCACAAAAAGCCCGATTTATGTCGTCTCTGTTTAATCCCAGTAACCACCTCAGCAATACGCTATAGCAGTTCGTGCCAGGGCGTCCCACTTTTTTCTTATCGGGCATTCCATGCTAAATGCGTTATGATCCGCTTTTACCAGCTTTGCGTGTACGCAGTTACAACAAGTTGGCTGCGCACCTGCCATCCAGTCAGGACACTTTTCCCGGATATGGGGGCCACCGCAGTGACTACACTTTTCGATCTTTTCAAGGCAATACCGGCGGGTGTGGCCGTAGCCGAGACAGAGCGAGCACTGGACCAGCGGGGACTGATCTTCGACTTTTACCCGCTGGAGATCTATGTGTAACGTGCCCGCCTCGAGCATTCTGCGCCATATCACTGCGGAGACCCTCATTACAATGTGGTGGACGTGCTGGTTCCGAGTTCTCTTTTTATACGTTATCTCTGTTCTGCAATTCCCCACCTCAAGACCTTCGAAAATGTTTTATTTTGGTTTCGAAGTGCCTGAATTATATCATCATCGGTGTGGAATTTCAGTACATTCCGCATTATAATAAGCGGATCCTTGTTTTGCATTTCCTCAACTTTCAGCTCCGAGGACTCAGCAAGGATATCTTTAACCTTCTTTCTTTCTTCTTGGGACCTACATCCTACTATAATCCTTCTATCTTTCGCTTTTTTATATTTTCTATCTTTACGTTTCCCTCTTTGGCCTTTACTACATTTCTTATTATGTCAAGCACTTGTTCCCCTGTTTCCATTCCACTTTTTCCCGTGACGGCAACTGAATGCAGAACCGTTGTCAGGTTTTGTTCTGGCATTGTTTTTCGGGTGTCGCCGCCGCTATTTCAGCATATGTCCTCTTTGTTAGCAGTTTTGTTAAGTTTCCTATATTTTCATTGTTTATTTCTATTATTTTTGTGTGTCTTTCTATTATGTTTTCTAATTTCTTTGTATATTCTTCGTTCTCTATTCTTGGTGTATGTCCTGTGGTATGCCGAGCGGAGTCCACACCTCCCCTAGAGCACGCCTCCAGAACAAGGTTGCAGAGCCGCTCGACATCTCCCAGCACCGATTTTATAATATTTTTGTTTGTATTCTTTGATGACTTAAAACTTGTATTATGTTTTGTTGCAGATGCTTCGCCTCGACGACCTCATCCATTAGAGAGGCCTCACCACCGTCACCGGTGCGCCGGGCGGTGGGCCAGAAAGTCTCCTCGTCCCACTTGTCTGACGTCCACCGGTCGCCCTTTGCTCCGGTGGCGGTGTCGCTGAGCTCGGTTGACCCGGTTTTTCTGTATCTCGTGCCGTTCCGGTCGCATACTCTCCTCAACGGAAGTTGTCATTTTGTCTATTGTTTTTAGTTTTGCTCGTCACGGGATTGATTTTTGGGGTACGGTACATTTTAATTTAACGTTTTATTATTAGGGATCTCGGCGGGATTTTGATAATATAATCAATGTGTATTGTAAAGGATACACAAGTCTTGAACTAAAAAAGTTGTCAAAAAGATATATATGTTTATGTGTATAAACCTGTCTTTGTAGAGTGGACCGTAGTCCTTACTGTCTAATTTAAAATCAACTATATTATGTCCAATGTATGATATACAATTTTGGCATTAAGGTAGCCACTCTATTTTAAGGCTGAGGCTGCTATAGGACTGGTGTAAAGGGCCAGTCTATAACGGCTCTAAGTCAAGGTCTATAACAATATTTCTGTATTTACAATTAAATGTGTCTTTTCTGTTTCAGGTTTTCCTGTGTCGCGTCGTCCAGCGGTCGTCGACTCTTTACAGCAAGCGTGGAATATGATCCGTCGGTCAGCTATGTATGTGTTACTTCGTGAGTAGGTATGTGTGTATTCGTTTGATGTATGTGAATGTATGCTGGTGATATCTGTGAAGGAGAGGTGTGTATGTTGTATGTTAATGTGAAGGAAAATTTCGACGTGTATGTTTGGGAATGTTTGGTAGGATGTATTTTCATGTATGTGCGTATGACAGTTGTAAATGTTATGAGATTGTGTTGAACGAATGTGTGTCCATACGTATATAGCGTTTTTGTGAGTATTGATCGAAGTTCGTGGCGAACTAAGTCAAGTTTTGTTAAAAAAGCAGGAAAACCCGAATAACTTTATATGTATACATAAAGTAACAACTGTCAAAATTTTTACGGTTCGTTTTCGTCAGTTTTCTCGGGAACTACTGGGCCGATTTAAATGCAACAAACGCCAAAAGAACCGCGGTCGCCCGGAGCACGCGCCGACCGGAGATGATACTTCTCGAGTGTAAGAGTCCCACACAAAAATTGGGTTTGTGTGGGATATCTTAATTTCCACCTACCGGATCGACGCTGTGTCTCCAGGCTTGCAAATATCTTAAACAAGTACAAAAACACCTTGTTATTATGTTTTCAAGCTAATTACCTGAAGTTCTAATTTAATTTTCACTGAATTTCAATAACTTAATAATTTTCAAAAGCACTTGTTTATCTACAGAAATATTCGCGTCGAATGAGGTTATGTGTGACGCAGCTGATCTGGAAGTTGTCAATTTACTATAGATACTCAATTTCAAAAGTGAAATGAAACAGATAAAACAAAATTCAAAAATTTAAGATTCCTGAAAGTATCAATTTTAAAGATTTTGATCAATGTTTGTATGAATTTTTCAGTGACTGGGAGTGATAAAACGAAAATTTTCCGCCTGAATTCATGAAGAGTACATCCTAAAACACAAGAATATCACAATACATTCGTCTCCAGATCAAAAAATGAAGCGGTCAGGTCGTCCGTCGTATGTGAGTATAAAACACACAAAAATTTTCGTTTTCGTCAGTTTTCTCGGGAACTACTGGGCCGATTTAAATGCAACAAACGCCAAAAGAACCGCGGTCGCCCGGAGCACGCGCCGACCGGAGATGATACTTCTCGAGTGTAAGAGTCCCACACAAAAATTGGGTTTGTGTGGGATATCTTAATTTCCACCTACCGGATCGACGCTGTGTCTCCAGGCTTGCAAATATCTTAAACAAGTACAAAAACACCTTGTTATTATGTTTTCAAGCTAATTACCTGAAGTTCTAATTTAATTTTCACTGAATTTCAATAACTTAATAATTTTCAAAAGCACTTGTTTTCTACAGAAATATTCGCGTCGAATGAGGTTATGTGTGACGCAGCTGATCTGGAAGTTGTCAATTTACTATAGATACTCAATTTCAAAAGTGAAATGAAACAGATAAAACAAAATTCAAAAATTTAAGATTCCTGAAAGTATCAATTTTAAAGATTTTGATCAATGTTTGTATGAATTTTTCAGTGACTGGGAGTGATAAAACGAAAATTTTCCGCCCGAATTCATGAAGAGTACATCCTAAAACACAAGAATATCACAATACATTCGTCTCCAGATCAAAAAAATGAAGCGGTCAGGTCGTCCGTCGTATGTGAGTATAAAACACACAAAATTTTCGTTTTCGTCAGTTTTCTCGGGAACTACTGGGCCGATTTAAATGCAACAAACGCCAAAGAACCGCGGTCGCCCGGAGCACGCGCCGACCGGAGATGATACTTCTCGAGTGTAAGAGTCCCACACAAAAATTGGGTTTGTGTGGGATATCTTAATTTCCACCTACCGGATCGACGCTGTGTCTCCAGGCTTGCAAATATCTTAAACAAGTACAAAAACACCTTGTTATTATGTTTTCAAGCTAATTACCTGAAGTTCTAATTTAATTTTCACTGAATTTCAATAACTTAATAATTTTCAAAAGCACTTGTTTTTCTACAGAAATATTCGCGTCGAATGAGGTTATGTGTGACGCAGCTGATCTGGAAGTTGTCAATTTACTATAGATACTCAATTTCAAAAGTGAAATGAAACAGATAAAACAAAATTCAAAAATTAAGATTCCTGAAAGTATCAATTTTAAAGATTTTGATCAATGTTTGTATGAATTTTTCAGTGACTGGGAGTGATAAAACGAAAATTTTCCGCCTGAATTCATGAAGAGTACATCCTAAAACACAAGAATATCACAATACATTCGTCTCCAGATCAAAAAATGAAGCGGTCAGGTCGTCCGTCGTATGTGAGTATAAAACACACAAAATTTTCGTTTTCGTCAGTTTTCTCGGGAACTACTGGGCCGATTTAAATGCAACAAACGCCAAAAGAACCGCGGTCGCCCGGAGCACGCGCCGACCGGAGATGATACTTCTCGAGTGTAAGAGTCCCACACAAAAATTGGGTTTGTGTGGGATATCTTAATTTCCACCTACCGGATCGACGCTGTGTCTCCAGGCTTGCAAATATCTTAAACAAGTACAAAAACACCTTGTTATTATGTTTTCAAGCTAATTACCTGAAGTTCTAATTTAATTTTCACTGAATTTCAATAACTTAATAATTTTCAAAAGCACTTGTTTTTCTACAGAAATATTCGCGTCGAATGAGGTTATGTGTGACGCAGCTGATCTGGAAGTTGTCAATTTACTATAGATACTCAATTTCAAAAGTGAAATGAAACAGATAAAACAAAATTCAAAAATTTAAGATTCCTGAAAGTATCAATTTTAAAGATTTTGATCAATGTTTGTATGAATTTTTCAGTGACTGGGAGTGATAAAACGAAAATTTTCCGCCCGAATTCATGAAGATAACATCCTAAAACACAAGAATATCACAATACATTCGTCTCCAGATCAAAAAAATGAAGCGGTCAGGTCGTCCGTCGTATGTGAGTATAAAACACACAAAAATTTTCGTTTTCGTCAGTTTTCTCGGGAACTACTGGGCCGATTTAAATGCAACAAACGCCAAAAGAACCGCGGTCGCCCGGAGCACGCGCCGACCGGAGATGATACTTCTCGAGTGTAAGAGTCCCACACAAAAATTGGGTTTGTGTGGGATATCTTAATTTCCACCTACCGGATCGACGCTGTGTCTCCAGGCTTGCAAATATCTTAAACAAGTACAAAAACACCTTGTTATTATGTTTTCAAGCTAATTACCTGAAGTTCTAATTTAATTTTCACTGAATTTCAATAACTTAATAATTTTCAAAAGCACTTGTTTTTCTACAGAAATATTCGCGTCGAATGAGGTTATGTGTGACGCAGCTGATCTGGAAGTTGTCAATTTACTATAGATACTCAATTTCAAAAGTGAAATGAAACAGATAAAACAAAATTCAAAAATTTAAGATTCCTGAAAGTATCAATTTTAAAGATTTTGATCAATGTTTGTATGAATTTTTCAGTGACTGGGAGTGATAAAACGAAAATTTTCCGCCCGAATTCATGAAGAGTACATCCTAAAACACAAGAATATCACAATACATTCGTCTCCAGATCAAAAAATGAAGCGGTCAGGTCGTCCGTCGTATGTGAGTATAAAACACACACAAAATTTTCGTTTTCGTCAGTTTTCTCGGGAACTACTGGGCCGATTTAAATGCAACAAACGCCAAAAGAACCGCGGTCGCCCGGAGCACGCGCCGACCGGAGATGATACTTCTCGAGTGTAAGAGTCCCACACAAAAATTGTGGGTTTGTGTGGGATATCTTAATTCCACCTACCGGATCGACGCTGTGTCTCCAGGCTTGCAAATATCTTAAACAAGTACAAAAACACCTTGTTATTATGTTTTCAAGCTAATTACCTGAAGTTCTAATTTAATTTTCACTGAATTTCAATAACTTAATAATTTTCAAAAGCACTTGTTTATCTACAGAAATATTCGCGTCGAATGAGGTTATGTGTGACGCAGCTGATCTGGAAGTTGTCAATTTACTATAGATACTCAATTTCAAAAGTGAAATGAAACAGATAAAACAAAATTCAAAAATTAAGATTCCTGAAAGTATCAATTTTAAAGATTTTGATCAATGTTTGTATGAATTTTTCAGTGACTGGGAGTGATAAAACGAAAATTTTCCGCCTGAATTCATGAAGAGTACATCCTAAAACACAAGAATATCACAATACATTCGTCTCCAGATCAAAAAATGAAGCGGTCAGGTCGTCCGTCGTATGTGAGTATAAAACACACAAAAATTTTCGTTTTCGTCAGTTTTCTCGGGAACTACTGGGCCGATTTAAATGCAACAAACGCCAAAAGAACCGCGGTCGCCCGGAGCACGCGCCGACCGGAGATGATACTTCTCGAGTGTAAGAGTCCCACACAAAAATTGGGTTTGTGTGGGATATCTTAATTCCACCTACCGGATCGACGCTGTGTCTCCAGGCTTGCAAATATCTTAAACAAGTACAAAAACACCTTGTTATTATGTTTTCAAGCTAATTACCTGAAGTTCTAATTTAATTTTCACTGAATTTCAATAACTTAATAATTTTCAAAAGCACTTGTTTATCTACAGAAATATTCGCGTCGAATGAGGTTATGTGTGACGCAGCTGATCTGGAAGTTGTCAATTTACTATAGATACTCAATTTCAAAAGTGAAATGAAACAGATAAAACAAAATTCAAAAATTTAGATTCCTTGAAAGTATCAATTTTAAAGATTTTGATCAATGTTTGTATGAATTTTTCAGTGACTGGGAGTGATAAAACGAAAACTTTTCGCCCTAATTCATCAACAGTACATCCTTGAATACAAGAAAATCACAAAACATTCGTCTCCATAAAAAAAAAGGAAGCGGCCAGGTCGTCCGTCGTATGTGAGTATAAAACACACAAAAATTTTCGTTTTCGTCAGTTTTCTCGGGAACTACTGGGCCGATTTAAATGCAACAAACGCCAAAAGAACCGCGGTCGCCCGGAGCACGCGCCGACCGGAGATGATACTTCTCGAGTGTAAGAGTCCCACACAAAAATTGGGTTTGTGTGGGATATCTTAATTCCACCTACCGGATCGACGCTGTGTCTCCAGGCTTGCAAATATCTTAAACAAGTACAAAAACACCTTGTTATTATGTTTTCAAGCTAATTACCTGAAGTTCTAATTTAATTTTCACTGAATTTCAATAACTTAATAATTTTCAAAAGCACTTGTTTTCTACAGAAATATTCGCGTCGAATGAGGTTATGTGTGACGCAGCTGATCTGGAAGTTGTCAATTTACTATAGATACTCAATTTCAAAAGTGAAATGAAACAGATAAAACAAAATTCAAAAATTTAAGATTCCTGAAAGTATCAATTTTAAAGATTTTGATCAATGTTTGTATGAATTTTTCAGTGACTGGGAGTGATAAAACGAAAATTTTCCGCCTTGAATTCATGAAGAGTACATCCTAAAACACAAGAATATCACAATACATTCGTCTCCAGATCAAAAAATGAAGCGGTCAGGTCGTCCGTCGTATGTGAGTATAAAACACACAAAAATTTTCGTTTTCGTCAGTTTTCTCGGGAACTACTGGGCCGATTTAAATGCAACAAACGCCAAAAGAACCGCGGTCGCCCGGAGCACGCGCCGACCGGAGATGATACTTCTCGAGTGTAAGAGTCCCACACAAAAATTGGGTTTGTGTGGGATATCTTAATTCCACCTACCGGATCGACGCTGTGTCTCCAGGCTTGCAAATATCTTAAACAAGTACAAAAACACCTTGTTATTATGTTTTCAAGCTAATTACCTGAAGTTCTAATTTAATTTTCACTGAATTTCAATAACTTAATAATTTTCAAAAGCACTTGTTTTTCTACAGAAATATTCGCGTCGAATGAGGTTATGTGTGACGCAGCTGATCTGGAAGTTGTCAATTTACTATAGATACTCAATTTCAAAAGTGAAATGAAACAGATAAAACAAAATTCAAAAATTAAGATTCCTGAAAGTATCAATTTTAAAGATTTTGATCAATGTTTGTATGAATTTTTCAGTGACTGGGAGTGATAAAACGAAAATTTTCCGCCTGAATTCATGAAGAGTACATCCTAAAACACAAGAATATCACAATACATTCGTCTCCAGATCAAAAAATGAAGCGGTCAGGTCGTCCGTCGTATGTGAGTATAAAACACACAAAAATTTTCGTTTTCGTCAGTTTTCTCGGGAACTACTGGGCCGATTTAAATGCAACAAACGCCAAAAGAACCGCGGTCGCCCGGAGCACGCGCCGACCGGAGATGATACTTCTCGAGTGTAGAGTCCCACACAAAATTGGGTTTGTGTGGGATATCTTAATTTCCACCTACCGGATCGACGCTGTGTCTCCAGGCTTGCAAATATCTTAAACAAGTACAAAACACCTTGTTATTATGTTTTCAAGCTAATTACCTGAAGTTCTAATTTAATTTTCACTGAATTTCAATAACTTAATAATTTTCAAAAGCACTTGTTTTCTACAGAAATATTCGCGTCGAATGAGGTTATGTGTGACGCAGCTGATCTGGAAGTTGTCAATTTACTATAGATACTCAATTTCAAAAGTGAAATGAAACAGATAAAACAAAATTCAAAAATTAAGATTCCTGAAAGTATCAATTTTAAAGATTTTGATCAATGTTTGTATGAATTTTTCAGTGACTGGGAGTGATAAAACGAAAATTTTCCGCCTGAATTCATGAAGAGTACATCCTAAAACACAAGAATATCACATACATTCGTCTCCAGATCAAAAATGAAGCGGTCAGGTCGTCCGTCGTATGTGAGTATAAAACACACAAAATTTTCGTTTTCGTCAGTTTTCTCGGGAACTACTGGGCCGATTTAAATGCAACAAACGCCAAAAGAACCGCGGTCGCCCGGAGCACGCGCCGACCGGAGATGATACTTCTCGAGTGTAAGAGTCCCACACAAAAATTGGGTTTGTGTGGGATATCTTAATTCCACCTACCGGATCGACGCTGTGTCTCCAGGCTTGCAAATATCTTAAACAAGTACAAAACACCTTGTTATTATGTTTTCAAGCTAATTACCTGAAGTTCTAATTTAATTTTCACTGAATTTCAATAACTTAATAATTTTCAAAAGCACTTGTTTTCTACAGAAATATTCGCGTCGAATGAGGTTATGTGTGACGCAGCTGATCTGGAAGTTGTCAATTTACTATAGATACTCAATTTCAAAAGTGAAATGAAACAGATAAAACAAAATTCAAAAATTAAGATTCCTGAAAGTATCAATTTTAAAGATTTTGATCAATGTTTGTATGAATTTTTCAGTGACTGGGAGTGATAAAACGAAAATTTTCCGCCTGAATTCATGAAGAGTACATCCTAAAACACAAGAATATCACAATACATTCGTCTCCAGATCAAAAAATGAAGCGGTCAGGTCGTCCGTCGTATGTGAGTATAAAACACACAAAAATTTTCGTTTTCGTCAGTTTTCTCGGGAACTACTGGGCCGATTTAAATGCAACAAACGCCAAAAGAACCGCGGTCGCCCGGGGCACGCGCCGACCGGAGATGATACTT